>JALPQI010005622.1:0-49210 GCA_025490895.1 Thaumatotibia leucotreta
ACGGAATAAAAAATTAGAATTAAAAGTGTGTTAACTGTTTGATCACAAGCCGGCTATTTCGTCCCGAAAAGTGTTCAAAAAAATGGGAACAAGCCAAAGTAATGTGCAAAAAATAAAAAATAAACTGCGGAATTGTTACTTATAAAAAACAAAAAGCCTCAAAGAGAACGGTTTCTCAATATAATCGAGTAATCCGACGTTTTAGACTACTGTACGCCTTATTGGTTCAAAATACAGTTGCTTAATTATTGATGACGAAACGTATCTCATGGCTGATTTCAAATCAATGCCAGGTAATCAATGCTCTTCTTCCGGCGACGACCAGAGTCTGTCTGAATGAGAAAAAGTAATTCCAGTCGAGAAATTTGCCAAAAAGTTCCTCGTGTGGCATGCAATTTGCCAGAGCGGCATGAGAAGTTCGCCTTTTGTAACCACTGGCACAATTACTTAACACAGATATTTATATATCCGAATGCCTAAAGAAGAAGTTTTTGCCACTTATTCGAAAGCATAATTGTTCGACATAATTTTGGCCAGAATTGGCAAGTTGTCACTATTCATCTAGAGCTAAGGAGTGGTATAATAGGAATGCTGCCAATGTTGTACTAAAGGAAAGAGATCCGCCAAATTGCCCAGAATTGCGGCTGATAGAAAAATACTGGGCAAATATAAAAACAAAATTGCTGAAAACATCCCAATCGGCCACAACATTGCCTGATTAATATAAAAAGTGGATAAAATGTACGAAACTTATCACAAATTATTCCATGCAAAATTCTATGCGTCAGGTCAAGAGGAAAGTTCGATAATTTTGTCGTTGTGCCTTAGACAAGGAATAAAATTGTTATAGCTGGTCTATTTTGTCGTAAACTTTCAAATAATAAACATTTTTGGGTATCCTTGTATAATATTTTACTGTATTAACCTTTATTCAACTTGCGACAATTTAAAATTGTTCACTCTTTATAATATAACAAGGAAATACAGTGATTTGCATTGTTTTGATTCATTAAGTACCTAGTTTGGATTTTTAAATGCATTTTTCAATAAAAATATACTGCAAGATTGTTTACCTTTTTTTAAATACCAAACCAAACAGAGTATACTCGTATGCGTGAACCGTGAACGCAACAAGAGATAATACCCATAATCACCACGCTGGAGAAGCGGATTGGCGATCGCAGTAATGTGTCCACTATGACGCTGCTGCCATCATCAATCCTTAAGGTGCATTAAGACCAAACGAGCATTCGCTCATTCTATCCCCCACTACGAAATGAACGAATTTTGACGAATCACGTTTTGTGTAACGGATTTCGTAGAGTGGGGGATAGAATGAGCGAATGCTCGTTTGGTTTAAATGCACCTTTAATAAATTAATGGTCAGTGACAGACAGTTCGATCCCTTAAAGGTGCATTCAGACTAAACGAGCATTCGCTATTCTAACCCCCTACTCTACGATTTCGATCATTACACGAAACGTGATTCGTTGATTTCGTAGAGTGGGGGATAGAATAGCGAATGCTCGTTTGGTCTGAATGCACCTTAAGTAGTCGACTCATACGGAAGAGTTGGGGTGGTGATAAATGTATTCTTACTGCCGTCACCATGCGGCGTTTGGTGTTTGGGAAAGGCTTACGGATATCAATTATTGTGCCCGTGAATTTGTTACAGCAAAGGCCGTGGCAGGATAAGGTAGAATCTTGTGTCTGGGTAAAAATGTCTAAATAATTAAAGTTTCAAGAATATTCTTTTTACCTTTAAAAATAACTACTAGTCATACAAAATCTATGTACCTATGCAGTTTTACTCGGTATCAAAAATACCTAGTCTCTTTTTGCCAAAACAGTCGATCGACATTTTTTTTAAGTAGTTAAGTACTTTTTCTGTCCCGTAACCGTAGTACCTAAATCCTGAATTAATACTATTGAGAGTAGGTTTTTTGTGATGTGCACCTAGCTTTGCACCCGGAACTACACGGGGTGGGCTCTTCGTTTAAAAAGGGTGCGTCGAGTATTTGTTAGTTTGTACGTTAAATAATTAGTATTTTAGTGCTTTTGTAATTTTAAAATGGAAATAAAACTATTGGAGGTCAGAATTGAGGGTAGTTGTTGTTTCGTGCATGGAAAACTACCTTAGGTACGTATTAGTTTGGAAATGAATTGTCTAATAATTGTTTAGAAAATAATTCCACATTTGAGGAGTGTCTTTTCAAAGGGGTATTTCCAGTTGAACTTTTTTCGGGAAATTGAGAAAAATATTAATCCACTGTTTTCATTTCGATATACTTAGGTACTATGTTTTTTATATACTTAGTATTTAAGTAAGTTGATATAAATGTTATGGCACTAAATATATTGCTTTTACAACTTAATTATTAAGTTAATAATACCATAAACTTAATGTTAATAATACCATAAACTTTCAGAATTAAGCACTTTTGATGCGAAACTTTTAGAATTAAGCCGTTTTGTTGCGGCCTTGTGAGTTTATCCAATAATACCTACACAAGCTGTTTTTCAACCAAATTTTGCAAACCATTTATATATACAAACATTACAAACATAAACTTAATACTAAGTTATCATGATAAAATATAAACTTATGGAAGCTCAAGGGAGAAATAGGCCATTTTGATACAGATTTTGTAATTTTAACATTTTAGAGGACAAGAAGAGACTTAATAGAACTTGAAATTATAATGTATTGGTCTACTATTAGCAAAACTACATTCATTCGTTTAAAGAAAGTTGAAATAAGTCCTTTTGAAAAGACACTTTTCATTTTCTGTAACTACAAGTAGGTACTTTCGAAGGTCAAGAAATAATATACCTCATTGTTTAAGATTAGAAATATAAACGGTCGTATTCACCTTTCTCCATTTATTCGAGTAGGTAGGTAAGTATACATACTTAGTTTCTGGCGAATATTAAAAAATAGTACATTACGACACAAGTGCGAAAAACATGAAATTCGAAACGAGTGGCGATGTTTTAAAACACGACCGATAGGGAGTGATGAACGTAGACAACTGAGCTCTCAGCCCACCTGATGGAAAGTAGGAACCGAGGCCCATGGACATAGTGATCAAGAAATCGCCTTTGCGCTGCCTACCCTGAGGACATAGATGGATTGCCTCTATCTATGCCAATAATTACACCGGTTATCTTACCCCCAAACTGGAACACAGTATCTACTATTTAATTTACCGGTAGGTGTTAACCTACCGGTAAGTAGGGTAAGACGGTGGTAGCTATGATAATATATATATTATAGTTTGGTTGGACAAACACCATAGTAATTTGACACTACGAGTAGTATCTGGGAGTAAGCGTTATTCTGCAAATAAAAATTTGGTGATATCGAACTAAGCATTTTAACGGAAAGTTCCGAATTTACTTAACAGACTTCTATAATAGTACATTACGACACAAAAGCGAAAATCATGTAATTCGAAACGAGTGGCGACGTTTTAAAACACGACTGAAGGGAGTGTTTTAAATCGACATGAGTTACGAATTTCTTTTTTGCACGTGTCTCGTACGACGTTTTTTAGTACAGATGGCCCTCCGAAGTTTTGGATCTGACGTAGGTAAAATGAGCCACTTCTCACACTAGAGCGTAAAAAAGGCACCATTTGTACTAAAAATAATGTTTTGTCTTTTGAATTGAAATTACTATTTATTTTGTTTTAAGTATAATCATTTATTTACACGTCTATACAATTTATAAACACATTTTAAAACAATTCGCATAGTGACGTACAAAACATATAATAATATAAGTCATAAAATTAACTTTTTTTTATTTGGTATATACATTTTTCATTTCAAAGTCGCATAGCCACAACAAATATTTAGCAAATTAGAAGCTAAAAATTATATAAATTCAATTCGCCTCGCTTTACATAAAAATTAATACATCGCATATTAAGCAGAATGTTATAATAAAATAATATTCAAAAAGTCGTCAAACCACTAAATCACAATAAATTACACTTTTTAACTTTCTTCCCTAGAAACCTTTGTTTCTAGAATCTTCTATAGGTATACTTTCTTTTTCTTCTATATTTCACACTGTCACTAAATTCATGATTTTAATTTCGGCTTCATCTTAGGCGGTTTTATAATAGATCCAATGCTTTTCCTCTTCATCATCGTTGCTTTTTTCTTAGGAGTGGCTGCCGATTTCTTCACTTTCTCCTTCAATTCAGCTTTCTTCTTATCTTTAGGTTTCTCAGTCTTCTTATCTTTATCTTTCACAGGTTTCACGTCTATTTTAACTTTCTTTGCCGGCTTCACTTTATCTTCTTTCACTTTTTCCTTCGCAGGTTTCTCTTTCTTATCTTTGACCGGTTTTTCTTTTGATTTCTCTTTACTGGTCTTTTCCTTTTTAGGTTTTTCCTTCTTGGGTTTAGGTTTCTTCGTTTTCTCCTTAACTGGGGCTAACTTGAAGGACCCTGAAGCGCCGATTCCTTTCAGTTGAACGATGCTGCCATCTTCGACACCCGTCTTTAAAGTTTTTTTGATCAGATACTTGAGTTTATCAGTTTCGACGTAGTATTTATCTTCCATGTATTTCTTGATAGCTTGGATGGATACTCCCTTTCTTGTTTTGAGTTCTATTAAAGCTTCATGTATCATGGCTTTAGTGGTGAGCTTTTTTTCTTGGGCCTTTAAAAGGTCTTCGGTTGGACTTCTCGGAGGTTGTTTTACAGGCTTCATTGGAGCTATTCTTTTGATTTCCACGTCTGAATCCGACATTCTGACTTGACACAACTTTGACGCGAAGTTGAGCAAAGCCTTGCAGTTGTTTGGAGCTCGCTTAAGACGGCAGAATCTTTACCATAATGAGAGCCGCGGGTAGGTTGTAATTTGCGTTTTGTGTTCTACCTTCATCAAACAATTTTCGCTTAAAGCATAATTAAGCAAAATTTGTGGTAATGGTTGGTATCTGCGTAAAGCGAAGGATATGACTTTTAAACTGTAGGTATCGTCGAAGATAACTAAAAGGAACACGAAATTATTTATTTATACATTGTGTAAAAATATAGTTTCTAACGGAATATTTCTAAATAAATAAGTGTAGGGTAGAATGTAAAAATAAAAGATTTAACTACCCCCTTCTTATAAAATATAATTGATAATGAATAGAATATCTTAAATGAAGCACCGTTTGAGTACTGGTTTCGAGTAATTACATATCTAGTTATTTCTAATTCACAATTTCAATATATAATTTAGTCTCTGGGCTTGATTAAGAAACTGAGCAAAAGAGTACATTTTATCAATTGACTTGTTCAAAAATTAGCAGTTAATTTTGAATTTCGGGTATTTTGGCCAAAAACACCAAAAAATTAATTAAAAAAAATTGTCAGACTTCGTCAAAAACAATGGCTTAAATGGTCTATACTTACTTTACCTTAAAGCTTTGCATCGGTCTTCCATTCACCCTAATAATATGTATATGGTTAAATAACAATATGGTTAACAGGAATATATAATACTTAGCGGCTTGTTAAGTTCGACGTTTATGAATAAGGGGGTAGTTAGGTAAGGCGACACCTGTCACAGTCTAACTGTACTAATATAAAAGTGACAAGTGTATCATGCCCAAGTCGCTTCACTTCTGTACGATCGCAATCAGATATTATCGAAGCGGCTAGCGTGGTCATAAATATCTGAGCAGGATGCTTAGCCAAGTTGCCAATCGCTAGCGCTTGGTAGCGTATCGTAGTTGTCCCACTGTCACTCTTTCATATTAGTGCGACAAAGACAGCCTTGCGTTTACGATTGACGATTAAGCGTTACCGATTGGCAACTTGTCTAAGGGCCTCTATTGTTAGGCCGTGGGTTTTCTGGCCGGCGACCGGCGACCGACGTTCGAATGTTTTAGGGTGGTTTCTCTGACACGTCGTCGGTTACTCGGTGACGGCGACGTTTCAGAGAAACCATCAACAAACATTCGCGAACAAAACATTCGAACGTCGTCGGCGGCGGACACGCGTCGGTCGCCGGCCAGAAAACCCAGGGCCTTATGGGGTTTCTATTCGTTACTATGTGCTACTTTGTCATTTGAAGAAGTCACGGTACCTTACATTGAGACGTTTAGAAACTTCGGCAAAAATTATGCCACCAAAATTAGGCGGTTGTAACGCTCAGATATTCACCCTAATGGCGTTAGAGTACCGATATATCTAATGTCGACTATACCGCCCAGACAATAATCTTTGCCCTACGAACAAATAAAACATGGAAGCCGCACGCCATACTAAATTGCCTTTCAAAAACGGTCCTGAATTTTAGTTGACAAATGTCACCCCCTCCTTCAATGCATCACGGCAATGGATTTCAATGTCGACCTATAAAAATTTCAACCGCCATTTAAAAATACTTGGGATTGGCCCATCAAAGTTTTGTTTGGCTATATTCTAAATACTTTGTTAAAGAATGTTGCGCCGAAATATGCGCGGTGTTAAGAAAAGCGCTGTCCTGCCCATCTTGGCACAATTGAACATTTGTTACTGGGGCCATTTTTGAGCTGGCGTTAGACGTCCATGTTATATATGGTCGCAGACTTTGCCAGTGAATTTTGAATGAATATTGTAGGAAATAAGATTTCTTTTGTTTAAGGAGACCTTTTAATAGGCCGCGGCAGGAGGATACAGCATCGTATGATAGTCCACTGCTGGAAGTAGGCCTCTCCTATTAACTATGCGTATAAAAGCATTAGGAGGAAAATGCCCATAATCGCCACGCCGGGTAAACGGATTGGCGATCGCAGTAATGTGTCCACTATGATGATGCTGCTGCTCATCACCAATCTTTTATCAAATAATGGTCAGTGACACTTCAATCCCTTAGTCGATTCTTACGACACCCGCAGGAGTTGGGGTGGTGACAAATGTATTCTTACTGCCGTCACCACACGGATAAGGCATACTTAGTTATAATAAAACAACAAATCAGTAAAAAAGTCTTTAATTTCCACTTAAAATAATTATTATTTATATATTATACAAGCGTTTTAACCTTAAATCTATTGGTGAATAATCTTATAAAATACGAGCAGCGAAAGAATAACTGCATTTCATTGAACTTTGGTTCTTTTGAATTGAACTATTATGTTAAAATACATTTAATAATATTGTTATTGACTGTACCATCTGTCAAAACTGCTTTGTAAAGTTCAAGGAATAATTATACAGGGTGGGAATAGGTGTAGAAAATTTGGGGCTAAATGGGTAACTCAATCCTTTGAAAATCCTGCGAGCCTAGCCCATCTTGTGACAGCAACTTGCGGCTTCGCGGCTACCCATTTCTATATTATTATAACTAGGTTGCCGTGGGTTGCCCTCAAACAGAAGATGTGCTAAGGTCACTTTTAAAAAAGCAGATCTTACAATCATTTGATCTGATCTGTAATTGTATGTTTAGCTCATAATTGGTATGTCAGTATTTCGCCGCGATGTGAATAAAAGAGGGATGGATAGTTTATCTCACGATGACACTAATCTTATGCTAAGCCTACTGTTGCTGTATTATTTAGCCCCATAATTAAATACGGAAATAAGGTTTTTATATTTTAACGACAAACAGGTCTTAATCGCATAAACTTACGTTTAAATACATCAAATAAAATAAAAATCTTGGGACATCTTACACAAATCGATCTAGTCCCACGGTAAGCTCAATTAAGGCTTGTGATGTGGGTACTAGGCAAATATACATATATTATATAGATACATATAAATACTTAAATACATAGACAACCATGACCAAGGAACAAATATTTGTGATAATAAATACATTAGACAAATAATGCCCTCGCCAGGATCACTACCAACTAGGCTATGGAGGCTGACAAAACAGATTATTATACGAGTCTGCCTGCGACCACGGGTGTAACGTCATGCCCGAAACGTCAGGTTAATATTAAACGTAAGTTTACGCGATTAAGACCCGTTTGTCATTAAAATATGAGTGATAATCGTGAAGGTTTAAATCAATATAAGGTTTTTATCACTGCGGAAGTGTCCAAGGCGAAAATAATATCTGAACCTTAATCTTATGCATTTTTACAGACGATGAAAAAGTTTACACGATATATACAGGGTGACCAAAAATAAGTGCATTTCCGTTGCCTGTGAGGTTTTGGGACTCCGAATAGGTCCCCTAGAAGGTTTTTGGAAGCCTCAGAAGGGTCGAAATGTTACTACTCGTAGCAGGAATACACTTACTCCCTTATTCATAAAAGTCTGCTAACTTAACAAGCCGCTAATAATCGTTTGTCCCTTTCGGTCTTAACAATGTGTCCATAAGAGCAAAAGGGATAAACAATTATTAGCGGCTTGTTAAGTTAGCAGACGTTTATGAATAAAGGGGTTAATTTTTTGGCCAGCCTATATACTGCCGTGTTAACTCAAAAAGACGCATTTCTCATAATAGTTCTATAGGAGATGCGTCCTTTTTAGTTAGTACGGCAGTATAACCTGCGTAATTTTTTTCTTTTTTTTATTATATATTTCAACGTGTAATAAAAATAGTAGTGCGTCGTTCAAGAGCACATTCAATAACATATTTTGATTAGTTTCCTTGAAAATTACGCATACAGTTAAAAGCCAAAAAATGCTCAAAAATATGTCTTAGTGCACTTTAATTCAGTACAATAAAAACGTCGTACCATATTTATAAGAGGATTGTTTCGATATATATTTTTGCCCTTGACTGTACTAGCACTAAACTAAACATTATAAATATAAAAACGGTTAAACACACGTGTATGAAGTCACTAAATACAGGAGAGTTTAACCGTTTAATTATATGAACAGGTATAATATTTTCCGATAGTTTAAATTGTAGTAAACATAATTTCTTGCGGTAACCATTTGAAAAGAAAGAGAGATTAAACTTAACCTATAAATACAATATATCCAGTTTGACTTATATTCTTTTTTTATTTCATAGTAAATTGACCATCGCAAAAGTAGTACCCCACTTCTAACATCTAGGTATTTTTTACGGTTTTCCTAGACCTGGGGCCTATTTCTCGAAACCCTGTATAATGAAATAAAGTAGATTTAAAGACCTGTTTAATGACTTTTATGTCTGTTGGTTTTGAGGCAATTTTGACGCATGGTCCTTTCAAAGCAAATGAGTAGCTAACAAAATAATTTGATTTGTTCCACAATAACGTGTATAAATTCGCCGGTTTAGAGTCAGAACGACCTATTTCGGTAAAACATCAAAGGCATGATGACTGGCAAGTCAAATCAGCATCGATTTTCGAACTGTCAAAACGATCACCACTATGGAATTTTACATAAAATACTCAAAAGTGACGCCACGTTTGAGTACTGCCAAATGACCTACTGTTTTAAGTTCATTTCAATTTATTAAACAGAAGTTCTGTACAAAAATTACTGTCTACATCGTAGTAATAATTTCTTTGTGTATTATGTCGTGTATAATGTTAAATAATTTATTTTAACTACAGTCATCATCCCCATTGTTCTATGCCATTGGCATAAAATACGATTAGACAAAACTAACTTCACGGAAAAAGTTGGTTCTGCCTCGAACCCGACGAAATATACAATACTAATAGTAGGGGGTACCACTTTCAGAAAGGCCTAAATGATCCTTACAGAAGCCTGATAATATAACTGACAGTTGAATACAAAACGTCATGTTATAGTGACTTAAGGCAAAGCCACCGTATGCGCGAGCAGTGCATGCAAGAGCGTGTTGTAGCGTAGGAAATATCTAGTAGATGGCACACCGCTTGCACGTCAACCGCTCGTGCACGTCGCGCAACCGGTGTGCCTTTTAATATGACATTTACATACGCTACAACTCACACGCCATGCACACGTGCTACTCACGCATACCGTGTGGACTGTCCTTTAGCCGTGCATTATAGGTATACATAATAGGGATAGGTACAATTCTACAAGTTGCTCATGAGGAAAGGGAAAAATTCTAATTCCCGAGACTAAAAGAAGCAAAAAATGTTAAAAGAGTTTTGGTCAAATCTCCAAAAAACATTTTTTTTTGTTTTTTTTTTTAAAGTTTTGAAAGGTTTAATACACAAAAAAAGGATTTTATTAATGAAACTATCACAAAAAATGCACTATAAAGTTTTTTTTTACATTTGCTAGGTAGTTAAAGATTTTTTGTTCATTTGATGTCTGTCAATTAAGTGTGACAAGACTAAGACAACATGGTGACAAAATCGTTTCCTAAAATGCGTTTATCATAGCGTAATGGTCTAGAACGGTTTTAAGAAAAAATCTAATTTTCTCTTAAAATAGACTGAATCCAGAAAACTTCTTATGACATTTTTAACTTCAAATTTGGTCAGAAATCTGCTGTTGAATTTTTTCCGTTTCCTCATGGGTACATTGTATAATAGAAATACGGTATAAAATGAAAATTACAGTGCTCGTTCCGAAAACGTAAAAAACATAATGATGACGAACGAAGTGTTGCCTCCCTGTCGCACTTACGTACAAATTCACATGTGCGAGAGAGAGGCAACACTTCGTTCGTGGTTCGCGGTAGGACCCCAGGACTTATTACTTTTAGTTATAATAAAATCGTCGGTTGACAAGCAAAACTACTTGAAATAAAGCTCGTATCTCAGTTCTGATTCAATTTATATAATACCATATTTGTTAAACTCTTTGCCCGTGGACATTGTCAATACGCCTAAAAAAGCGGTTTTCAAAAAACAACTAAAAAAGCATTTCTTCGATGTCCTATAAAACAGTTCAACAGACTTTACGGGACGCCGAAGTAATACAGATAACTAAACGGAAAAAAGTAGATATATATTGGTATAAGTATTATTTGTATATAATAGGTTGAGACTGAAGTGCCTTCACAGTCAAACTATATAAATTAGTTTTGTGAAGCTATGTACAATAAATACTTGTATCCTTATTGTGTAATAAATAAATACAAATAAAAAACATTCTTACATACGCGGTTGCTAAGAGGAGTGACAGTTTTGGTAGTGAGTTTCGGTTGTAAATCGACGAAATATAAAATGGGCACCTTTATAAAATTGTCCCTACTCTATTACACATATTTTACAAACCCGTGGATTTATACAATTGTAAAGTGTTTGTACTGTTAGCTTTTCAGCAAAATTACGAAACTATCGGACCGTAAAATACTGTATAATAAAAATTATACTAAATGAAACATACGTCAGTCGGATATTTTCGAAATTAAGCTGGTAAGATATAAAATGCACTATTTATACGCGTATTAAATTTTCATAGCGATAGCCAACCTCAAAGTGAGCCTCCTTAAAACTGGGCTTTTTAAATACTTGTTTGAAATGATCTAACTGCTTTTATATAGAACATGGTTAAATCTAGACACGCCCGGGACTTAAAGATGAACACGAATTTGTCCTTTTTGAAGGCACCTGGGTCTTCGATTCTTATTTAAACGCAACAAAGAAACGAAACAAACAGGTAGATTTTCCTTTCTCCGTTAAATTATATGGGAATATCAAAAACTAATATAACCTATTATGAAATAGCACACGCACAAATGTATAAGGCGGGGATTGTATCTGAGTAAACTAGTATAGACCATGACCTTTTAAAAGGACATGTGGATTTTGTTGCTGTCCTGCTTGCACTCTTGTGGCGGGAAGCTAATAAAGTTCAAATGATATTCGTACAGGTCATGGACCGCAGGTGTAGTTGTGACGTCACAACTGATCATATACATATTATATATCGTTGTCATGATTAATGTTATCCAAGACTCGTTGCTTTTAGTCACGTTCTTGTGGCATAAAATATTGATCTTGAATACTATGACCCTTGGAAATAGCTAAGCTGCTTCAACATATTATGACGTTTCATTTTGATATTCATAAAATTTCTAAGTCTCTCAATTCTATGTTAAAAAACTAATGAGTGGTAGACTTATCTTGGTTTTTTATACAATAAGATTCTTCCGTAGAAACGGAAACCTTCACTGATATTCAAGTTCTTATTCCACGCCTCACAGTGACTGACGAAGCATCCATTGCATTACAATCTTAATGTCCTTCTTGTAGGACGTTAGAACAACCCCTTGGCCCTGGCTTCTGCTGTGAACTTTCTGACGTGCACGATGTAATCTAACATCACGGTGGCGAAGGCGGCGTCTAGAACGAACTGCGGGATTTTACCTGAAAGATGAAATACAATTTGATTATTCTAAAGCTAACGGTCCTATCGATAAGATGCAAACGTGCATAGCAATAACAATGTAACAGCATTTCTCTGGCTTTGGCAAATTGGGGGCTGAATCTGAATTTTATGGCTAATAGTAAAAAATTTAGATTCAGACCACTGACACAAGCCACTTAAAAAAAAACCAAGATGGATTTTTGTGTTCATGTTTAACGCTAACATGTTAAACGCTACATTTGAAATGACTACCCGTACATTTAAACCAATACGGTCATCCAATCATTGTCTTAATGTTGATGTCACTGGACGTCATTAGTAAATTTCGTTGTCCTAATAAAAGGACATTCAGCCGTCTCGTCTGACTATGTTTATGGTCTTATCTATGGTTTATATTATACCCTTGGGGTTGCAGCATATGAGCAACTTGAACGGTGCTATAAATATAGGAAATTCAGCCTTACGCCACGCCTGGCAGCAGACTCACCTGGCTATGTATGTGGTATGCCTTTGAGTTCCAGTAGAACTGCGTCTGATGCCCGGCACTTTTGGATCGTACATTTCTGTGTCCTATTAATAGGACACTAGGCCTCCGACTGGTCCGGCTATGTGTGGCCCTTTTTTAGGACATCATTTGTTATTATTACAATTCACCTCGTGTGATTTGAGGTCAAGCGAGTCCAGATTTGGGCTCTACTTTTCACTTACGATCAGGTGGAGTGGAGCCACTTTGTTGTGCCAACATAAAAAAAAAAACGTTTTCGGGGGTTTTTTAGGGTCATGTATGGTCTTGTGTATGGTACCTTTGAGGTCGCAGCACATGAGCCACTGGAATTGAGTCTGTTGCCGCTCTGAGCCGTCCGGCATTCTGACGGTCACCGGTTTCAGGTACCAGCACCCCACTTTGTTGTTACCTCTGAAAACAAGAAGATGACGTAAGGAGCGTGCCACAACGTTAGTGAACGATTGTAGTAAATAAATATCTTAAGACATTTTATACAAGTCGACCTAGCGCCACGGTAACCTCAATAGGGATGATGACTGTAGTTCAAATAAATTATTTAACATTATTCACGACATAATACACGAAGAAATTATTACTAAGATGTGGATTGCAGTCATTTTTGTACAGAACTTCTATTTAATAAATTGAAAATAACTTAAAAGAGTAGGTCATTTGGTAGTACTCAAACGTGACGTCACTTTTGAGTATTTCATATAAAATTCCATAGTGGTGATCGTTTTGACAGTTCGAAAAAAGATGCTGATTTGACTTGCCAGTCATCATCCCTATTGCTTGTGATGTGGGCACCAAGCGACGATATACAGTGTGTGTCTATGATACTGGCTTTTATCGAAACCGAGGAATGCGATGCAGATTTCTAGCCAAACCGTGAATATTATTCGATTCAAAATGCAAATTTTAAAAGTAATTAACTTTCTAAGAAAAGTTAACTGAGAAGCAATGTACTTTAAAATGAATCGTTAATTTGCACTTGACAATGACAGATCGCAGCCACACACAACGTTTGACAACTAAGCAGTACACGCGTTACATTGATCGTTAGGAGGAAATAAAATTAATTGTACGGAAAATTTAATTATTTTTCAAATGTTAATACTTGAAAACGATTGCTAGTAATGCGTATTATTACCCATTTTCGTAAAAGCCCGGGTCATAGAAACACTGTATAATAGATCGACACATATAAATACTTCAATTATGTACATGGACTGCCAAGAAATAAATAAAAACACGAATAATGCCCTCGTCGGGATTCTAACCCGGAACCTTCGCAGCGTCATTTAGAGCGTATTTTTTATATTTGCTGCTACGAAACCCCTTGTGCGCGAGTCGGACTCGCAACATAAATTTTGGGACATTTTTTTCTTTTGTAATTGAAAGAGCTACTGAACAGAAATAATCCAAAATTTCAAACATTTAACATTCAAAATTATGAAAATGGATAAAATAAAAAGAAATATAGATCTCTTTATTTTTATTTAATTGTCATTCACCTTATACAGCCTTTGAATCCAAAGGAACCTTTTCAACATTACAATACTCTTTTTCAGCTCTTATAACAGCATTCACAATATCATTATCCTCCGCTTTCCGAATATAATACTCCAATGGTTCAGGTAGCCTATTTATTAATATATCACAACTATCTTCCTTAGTTATATAGTTAATAACATTCTCGAGTTCTCTGCATTTACACTGCTTTATTGTCGGCCATTTTAAATTGAGTCTTTTCAATATATGTCGTCGATTGCCTCGGTATATTAAGTTAAGATGCTTATGTGTTCTTTCTTTGCCAAGCTCTACGCAAGCGAAAAATGGCTTAGTTTTCACTAATAATGTCATGGCAATATTTTCGTTGTAATTCTCAGGGGAGTACACCGTGTAATATAAGTTATCCATTTAACTTCGTTGTCTTTAAACGTCCTCGTCTTTTAAACAACTCGCTTATTTCTTTGTAGTCTTGTTGTATTGAAGTAACGATTCCAAAGTGCTTGTTAGAATATTTTAGGTTTATTTATAAACGTATTCACAATTTTAATGATGAAACTGGGACACGACTATCCACAACTAAAACAGAGGTATGACTAAGATTCTATATATAAAAATAGCTATTACGAGTCAGATAAACACACTACTTGTCAAAGTAATTTGGATCTTATATATAGTATTTGAAGCCGTTTAGTGACGATAAGAATATATTTGTCACCACCCCAACTCTTAATGTAGGTGTCGTAAAAGTCGACTAAGGGATTGAAGTGTCATTGACCATTAATTTATTGATGATGGGCAGCAGCATAATCATATTGGACACACTACTACGATCGCCAATCCAGTTTTCCAGCGTGGCGATACACAAGGTTGAAATTGACTGTTGTTTATTGGTATGAGATAAAGAAAGGTTACTTTTAGGTTATCAAAGAGTTACGTAGATGTTCCTGCCATAATGAATGAATGAATGAATGAATAATGCAGCGAATTGAGTGTTGCTACTTTTCGTCACTTATATTCAGAGATCGGACAGATGGTGACGATAGGGCCTCGATAATCGGAACTTGAAAAAAATACCCTCTGTTTTGACTCGTTGAGTGTTCGGATTATAGTATCACTACATAGTATAAAATAAAGTCAGTTTTTCTGTCCCTATGTCTCTTTGTACAGTCGAAGACAAAATAAGGGGTATACAAAAACGTTCAAAAATATGTCCCAGTGCACTCTAATTCTGTGTAATAAGAACGTCGTAACATATTTATGAACGGATTCTTTCGATACTTATTTTTGCACTTGACTGTACGCTTAAATCTTTAAAACTACGCAACGGATTTTGAGGAGATTTTTTTTTTAATAGGTAGAGTAATTCAAGAGGAAGGTTTTTATGTAGGTATAGTACCCGTGCGAAGCCGGGGCGGGTCACTAAATAAAGCATTAGTATTATTCTTAAAAGGCATATTTATTGACCCACCAAAGCAACAAAAATCGCAAAATAATTCAACAAAGTATTAAGATAAGTATACTTAGTAAGATGTTTCTTACTTATAGCGAGTGAGAACTTGTAATTTTGTTCATGAATAAATAGTACGTCAAAAACTAGATGCTTACCTAACGAATTCCTTGTTGGGGGGAAATCCGGGTACGGTGACACTCACTCCGCTACTAATGTAGCTATAGGGTTCAGAGTCCACCACCATCCCCTGCAAACAATAAGTTACTAATTGGGTGACTCTACTTTTTTCTGTCTGTTATTGCCATGGTTACGGTCCCTTGAGTCACGCTGGTTTTATGCAAAATTATACTACTTAAACTATGCAAACATACACGGTGCTCGTGAGCATTTCGAAAGATTTATTGCTGAATTCCTGACCATATTTAGAGTTTTTAATGTTATATAAAATTTCCTGGATTCGGCTTGGTTTCAGAGATAATCAACCTTTATTCGAAATAAGTTTTTCGACATAACTCGTCACAAAACTTCTTTTTGATTACAATGCTACTACATGTGTTCTAATATTACCACACCTTTTGCCTGACAATCAAAAAATACGAATAGACTTGACGAAATAACCTGTACCTAAAAAAACAATTAAAATAAATAATTTCAACAAATTGTTGTTTTGATAAAAAGTACTGGAAATGTTAAAAAGTATTCAGAAATTCTAGAAAAAAGAAAAAAAAAATTTTTTTGGTGGTATTGACATAACCACTTGAACGTCCGATGATAGCATAGTATCCAAACAAAAAAGGCAGTAGACTGTTCGTGGATGCTATACTATCCAATGAAGTCGAAGGAGACACAGTTGATTATAGCGGCATTTAGCGAAATATAGAGGCATTATTTCCTAATTCCCTTGTTGCAACAACGTAGCCTAATAAACTAGTTTGCGCTAAAAAATATATATGGCAGTGTACGCTCGTTACTCAGTCGATAAAAAAATATAATTTGTCAGTGTTGGGTCAAACTGCCTGAGTGTTTGCTAAGGACTCCTAGTTATGTCGTAAGTATTTCACGTTAATTTACATATTTTTGGGGTTATTATACATAAAAATGATCAGGAACGTGTGCTCTATACGATAATGTGTATCATCTTAAGATTTTGACAGTGTGATACCTGTCAAGTGAGTTTAAAATATGAAGGTTATCTTTCTTATTTTTTTACCGATGTGTTAAGTTTAACCTTGATTATAGTCAAAATCATTAGGTATTTTACAATGACTAACATTATATTTTAATAATTGTATTTTCATTTATACTCCTGATTTTTTTTATTATTATACCTTAAGTAATTTAGAAAATATAAACGTTTTTGTAAAATCTTGTGACTGCGCAGCGCGGGGCGTACTGTGCTAAAAAAACCCGGACAGTTGACCGGAATATGGTCGCGCGGGGTGGACGTTCAAGTGGTTAAGGTCTCATAATATTTTTTGTTTATTTTGATGTCTAGAATGTTAAAATCTTTCTGAATGCTCACGAGCACCGTGTGTATTTTTCTGGTGTTACTAAGCTCTTTCCATAATGGGCCACCTACAGATAGTATAGACATGCACTATTTGCATAATTTAAGCAGCGTAATTTTGCATAAAACCAGCGTGACTCAGGCGACCGTAACCATGGCAAGAACAGACAGAAAAAAGTTGATTCACCCATTTTACTTTCGACGCTAGAAACCGAAGAGCAGATGTATTTAACTACGTATAGTTCGTGAAATATGAATTGGTAACTTTCTCAGTCAAAGGCGCCCAGCCTTGTAAGGGATTGCATATACCCGAGAAAATTGACCGGTGGTTGCTAAGACCGAGTGGCCGAGGGGTACAGGCATCAGCCGCGATAGCTGAGTACGTGGGGTCGATCCCCACCTCGGACGTTAGGTGATCTTGGTCGTTTTTCTTTGGTATATGACATCTAATATTTATAATTTCTACCTACATTACAGTAAAAATAAACATTCAATTTATATTTCTCGAACTATACGAAAATTTAATTTTCCAATCAGCAGGCCTAGCCAAGATGCCATTCTGCAATCGTGTACGATAAGTGATAAGTTACGTGACCATAATAAAGTATGGAAATGGTCACGTGACTTTTCGTTCGCATCTGTCATTCTTATACATTTATTACTTATCGGTTATCGTCAGAGTCCGGAATTCTGGTAGCATTTTTGAGCTGTCGTAGGGACTTCTCGTTTATCGACTACCGATTATACATAAGTATATCGATAAATTCAGAATACAATGTTAAATAATTATGATTACAAATAGAAGTAACCGCAGCCGGTCTTATCGCTAATGAGCGATCTCTTTTAGATAACCTTTGGATACCAACTTTTTGGAAATTATAAATAGAAATTAAAATACATATTTTATTAATCCTTATTAATCAAATAACCTAAATGGCTTTGGCTTAATTCAATTAACCTAAATGTTAATACAAGTAAAACTAAAATCATGCAGTTTAGGAATTACAAAACCAATCCACTGAACCTCAATATTGAATACGAGGGCACCATGATACAAGATGTAAATAGTACTAATTTTCTAGGCGTCTCCATAGACCCACATTTAAATTGGAAATCTCATGTGGAAATAATCAATAAAAGAATCTCCAGTCAGTGCTTTGCCTTGTCCATTCTGTCGAATTCGTGTTCGGTGGATATAGTTAAGGACGCGTATTATGGAAATGTTTATCCCTTGTTAAGCTATGGTTTAATTTATTGGGGTGATTCGGTTAATGTAGAGTCAACATTCATTCTGCAAAAAAAATGCATCCGAATCATATATCGCTTGTACAACAATGAGTCGATAAGACACGTCTTTAAAGAAAACAAATTTCTTACATTAACGGGACTATACATCTACCAGCTTTGCTTATTTGTGTCGGACAATAAATGTAACTTCTCTTTTTTTTCTGACCAA
The DNA here is from genome assembly GCA_025490895.1 of Thaumatotibia leucotreta. Taxonomy (NCBI): domain Eukaryota; kingdom Metazoa; phylum Arthropoda; class Insecta; order Lepidoptera; family Tortricidae; genus Thaumatotibia; species Thaumatotibia leucotreta. The sequence continues at coordinate 18,628 of JALPQI010005622.1, forward strand.
CGTAAAAATGTGAGATCTCAATACAAATATAATATATTGCTCCCGGCAGTCAGAAATGCAGCTTATTGTAAGAGCACATTAATAGCAGCAATCAAAGTTTTCAATCACCTACCCTCAAGCATAAAAATGTTAACCGGGAATAAATTCAAGCAACAGCTAAAAGGGTGGGTGATTGATCATGTCTTCTATGATATGCATGAATACTTTATGTATGAGACCAACTAAAGTGTGGAACAAATAGCATGTAGTATACTTTTAGTTTAAGTAATATAATATTGTATACCCGAAGAGGGTTGCCGTTGAGACATAATATATGTTTGTGTAAAAATTGTAACCCATTGTACACGGTAAACAATAAATCATTTCTATTCTATTCTATTCTAATATTTGTGGATTTCTTATGGCTATTAAACATTTTTCGGAAGAAATTGCTACGAGAATTGCTATTGAGCCTTATGATATCATGTTGCAAATCTCTATTTAACATTTTCAGCCACTCAAAAGTTATCTAAACGAGATCGCTCACGAGCGATAAGACCGTCTATTGTTAACTTTTACTTGTAATCATAATTATTTTACACTGTATTCTGTATTTATCGATATACATATGTATAATCGGTAGTCGATAAAGTCCCTATGACAGCTCAAAAATGCTACCAGAATTCCGGACTCTGACGATAACCGATAAGTAATAAATGTATAAGAATGACAGATGCGAACGAAAAGTCACGTGACCATTTCCATACTTTATTATGGTCACGTAACTTATCACTTATCGTACACGATTGCAGAATGGCATCTTGGCTAGGTCTACAGGAGAGATGAAGTATTACTTTGTGACGGAAGAGCAACTTTCGACTAGCCTAACTACGTACGAAAATTGAACATTTCAATCAGGAGATATGAAAAATAATTTTTCATGTCTCCTTCGATTATAGGCTGATGTGAAGAATGTACCTGTTTGCTAAGAGGAGCACACCGTCGTAGTATAACGAAGTCCCTCGGCGCTATGATGCCCTTCCCGCCGCCAGCCGTCACTTGGTACGACAGGTCGATGCCTGACCCGATCTCCTGCAATATTACTCAAATGTACCTGTTTGCCAAGAGGAGCACACCGTCGTAGTATAACGAAGTCCCTCGGCGCTATGATGCCCTTCCCGCCGCCAGCCGTCACTTGGTAAGACAGGTCGATGCCTGACCCAATCTCCTGCAATATTACTCAAATGTACCTGTTTGCTAAGAGGAGCACACCGTCGTAGTATAACGAAGTCCCTCGGCGCTATGATGCCCTTCCCGCCGCCTGCCGTCACTTGGTAAGACAGGTCGATGCCTGACCCGATCTCCTGCAATATTACTCAAATGTACCTGTTTGCTAAGAGGAGCACACCGTCGTAGTATAACGAAGTCCCTCGGCGCTATGATGCCCTTCCCACCGCCTGCCGTCACTTGGTACGACAGGTCGATGCCTGACCCGATCTCCTGCAATATTACTCAAATGTACCTGTTTGCTAAGTGGTGCACACCGTCGTAGTATAACGAAGTCCCTCGGCGCTATGATGCCCTTCCCGCCGCCAGCCGTCACTTGGTACGACAGGTCGATGCCTGACCCGATCTCCTGCAATATTACTCAAATGTACCTGTTTGCTAAGAGGAGCACACCGTCGTAGTATAACGAAGTCCCTCGGCGCTATGATGCCCTTCCCACCGCCTGCCGTCACTTGGTACGACAGGTCGATGCCTGACCCGATCTCCTGCAATATTACTCAAATGTACCTGTTTGCTAAGAGGAGCACACCGTCGTAGTATAACGAAGTCCCTCGGCGCTATGATGCCCTTCCCACCGCCTGCCGTCACTTGGTACGACAGGTCGATGCCTGATCCGATCTCCTGCAATATTACTCATATTATTAGTACATTATTACTCGTAAAGTATTAACAGACGTTCGAATATGGTCCACTCCGCACCTCGAACTTGGTCCGCTCCGTACCAAATCCGATGGTGTGTTCAGCGGTCCGCCGACATTATTCCCACAGGATTTGGTGCGGTCCGCACCAAGTTCGCTCGTGTGGACGGCGCCACCGCACCGTTCAGCGCTTTACTTGTAGGTAATTAATTAAAAGTAAACAAACAATTTGTAAATTTTCGGGTATTTATGAAATTTATTGGTTAACCAACCAAATACAAAACCACCTGAAACCTTCACAGACCGAACTGACTTTAACTTACTTAATTGGATGTGAGTGTCATATTTCCACCTACCCTCAACTGGCTGAAGGGGGCATTTGAGATATATACTAAAATCTTCGTCATCGAGGTCTCTAATAATTCGCATATGACTATATGACTCTCTGTCTTTTAAATAAAATTTTGCCCATTCTTTTCTTTTTTTTCTGTTTATTAATTGGTGTTGTAGCGACGATGGTTGCCACAACTAACGCGATGTTAGCTTTTTTGGATAAAATTGGAGTCGTATCGACGTGATCACTGTCTAGTAGCACGAAAGGCACTGGACCGTTTTTGAACGGTGCGATGGTGTGGCGAGTCGACCGCACTTAGGAAGCGGACCAAGTTCGCGGTGCGGAGTGGACCATATTCGAACGTCTATTAATACTTTTATTAGCAAACCCCGGATGACGGGAGCAAAAATGCACTTGTCACTAGTGCTTAGTTAAATATCGACTATTCTATCGACGGATGTTGATAAATAACTATTGAACTACATTTTTATGAATTAGAAATGTATTGATCAATAGTAATTTATACATCCGTACGTAATCAAAGGCGATCTAAAATTGATAAACAATAATATGTCAATAATACCCAAGTACCATAGAACAGTTACAAAACCAAAATTAAAGTCTAAAAACCAGTTTGAATATCGTTCAAAAGTTCAAAGTGCACTTGTTAAGATTACTTTTACATCCTCAAGGCGAAATTATTCACAAGAAATATCAGAATGTGTTGACTAAAAAAGTTGGTGGCTTCAATTTCAAAAATCTTATATAATTTGATATCTGAAAAAGAAGTGGAACTACTAGGGAAACAAACATAATAAGTATAATCTATAAAGGACCCCGGGCCTAAAGTATGGAAAATGTGGTTTCAGTCAAATCTTCTGAAATTTTGATATGTTATAGATTTCAGTGCCCTGAACAAAAAACTCTATGGGTGCTACCACGGTTTCCGGGTCCCTTTCCATGTTCTGCTCGATTTTGTACCAGATAACAAAGTAGTACTTAGTTCTACTTCGGGTCTATTTATTTCAATAATTGACTTTAGTTTGAACCTTTTTTGTGATAATGCTGGTTAATTAAAGACATAAAACGTCTACATACAATGCCGGCTGAGTTCAGCAATCGGTCACAATGAATACACACAAGGGACTTGAACTCAACCGGCATGTTGTTCATAGATTCTCTGAACGAAATAGCAGATTGCAATTTTTCTTCGTTGTTTTCTGGTAGGTATCCGCCGCAGTGCACGAAAAGCAACAGCATTATTACATACGAAGCAATGTCCTTTATTTAAAAGTAGCGCCATATTTTCTAACGTTTGAATGAGTTCATATTTTACAATGTCAAGTATATTATAAAATCACACATTTAGCTATAAACGATAAGTCAACCACGTGCGTATGAAGTTAACATTGTAGACGTTTTATGTCTTTAACTAACCAGCATTATCACGAAAAAGTTTCAAACTAATGTCAATTGTTTAAATAAATAGACCCGAAGTAGAACTAAGTACTACTTTGTTATCTGGTACAAAATCGAGCAGAACATGGAAAGGGACCCGGAAACCGTGGTAGCACCCATAGAGTTTTTTGTTCAGGGCACTGAAATCTATTACATATCAAAATTTCAGAAGATTTGACTGAAACCACATTTTCCATACTTTAGGCCCGGGGTCCTTTCAAATTAAATAATTGTTCATATGGATGTCGATAGAGTCGATATTTCATAAAGCACTAGTGAAAAGTTCATTTTTGCACCCGTCGTCCGGGCTTTGATAATTAGCCGTGTGGTGACGGCAGTAAGAATATATTTGTCACCACCCCAACTCCTCCTGCGGGTGTCGTAAGAGTCCACTAACAGCCCGGCCACGACATCGGTCTAAGGCGACCGGCTTAGCGGAAAACGTATGGTGGTCCCTCTCGTACCCGTATCGACTCACGGATTCGCTCGCCGCTGGTCACCTTAGACCAATGTCGTGGCCGGGCCGTAAGGGATTTAAGTGTTACTTACCATTAGTTATTTCATAAAAGATTGATGATGGGCTGCAGCGTCATCATAGTGGACACTACTGCGATCCGCTTGCCCAGCATGGCGTTTATGGGTATTTACCTCCTAATGCGTCCATACGCATATACAGGGTGGTTAGTGAGTAACCCGAGAAACTTGAAAGGTGTATTCCTGACCAGATTTTGAGACTATAATGTCATATGAACTTTTCTGGATTCGGCTTAGTTTAACACTTCGTCTGTGGTTGCTAAGGATCAGTACAATGAATTTTGAATTGTAATTATGAATTGATTTGATTTCAATATCTATTGTACGGATCCTTATCAAACACAGACGAAGGGTTAAGAGATAATGACATGTTTTTCAAAAAACGATTTTCATCATAAGTCACTGATAGTGATAAATGCCTGCACGATTAAAATTCTTACACTAATAGTTTTCATCTTGACATACTCACTGACGGAAGTTAGAGAAAATGCATTACATAAACTCACAATATTTTTTACTTCTTTTGACATCAAAAATGCATTTTTAAAGTCGGTATACTCATTCCCACCCTGTATACGCAACAGTGGAGTAAAATAGGCTGATGATGAAGGTAACTGTACCTTGATGAGCTCGCTGCGGAGTATGGTGGGGTTCCAATCTGGTAACTTGGTGACGTTGTCCTTGAACTCTCGGAAGAGAAACTCTGCGGGACAGTCTACCAGACCCTGGAACAATACTCTCATCATTATACCAGTTGGAAACACCTCATTAACTCATTATGTCAACCTCCGTAGCCTAGCTGGTAGTAACCCTGCCTACGAAGCTGGAAGTTCCGGGTTCGAATCCCGGCGAGGTTCCTTGGTCATGGATGTCTATGTATTTAAGTATCTATATGCGTCTATCTATTATATATATTATATCGTCGCCTGGTACCCGCATCACAAGCCTTAATTGTGCTTACCGTGGGACTAGGTCGATTTGTGTAAGATGTCCCAAGATATTTATTTATTTATGAAGGAACCCGGATACTAATTACTGTGTTTGGAGGTACACTTTCACTTCCAGATCAAAAACCTAGGCTATCGCTGCACGCTGACCTGATACAATGTACGCTACTTCAATTCCAAGAACGCCACTAAGGAGTCCTAAATAACTTTATTCGCATGCCGCACGACTTCCCAGGGGAGTTATTCACTATACAATTAACGCCGGCTGGCATGCAGGGATCGCCTTTGTTTTTGTCCTGGCACTGCAAATGGTAATAATATCTTAATATCTTAAATATCTTGGGACATCTTACACAAATCGACCAAGTCTCACGGTAAGCTCAATTAAGGCTTGTGATGTGGGTACTAGGCGACGATATATATAATAGATAGATACATATAGATACTTAAATACATAGACAGCCATGACCAAGGAACACATATTTGTGATAAATAAATACACAAATAAATGCCCTCGCCGGGATTCGAACCCGGAACCTCCAGCTTCGTAGGCAGGGCAATAGTATAGTGATAAACTCCCCCACGAAGTCGGCGGCATGTGAACAAAATTACAGATAACTCTCCAGTGGCGCTCTTGGCATTGAATCTGTTATAGTTATATCCGACTACATATTAAATTAAATCCTACTGATGATTGCAATAGTCAAGGTCAACGGAAATTCTAGTTTTTTTTAAATAACTCTTAAAGTATTCGTTATCTGTGATCTTGCTTGTATTGCTAAGCAAATCTGGATCAATATACACATATATAAACGTTAAAAATACGCCAAATACGAATAGTTTGGCTTGATGACGCAATTAAATTTGCAGGTAAAGTTGTAGCCAAAAGCTGCAACATTGCCCCGTAGATTAACAACCTTAGACTAGGCAAGTTTGGGGCATGAAACCATTCCCAACATTGCCTCTCGTCATTCTGGCCTCAAATGAGCGTATTTACATGAAAACCTGGGTAAAGTATCGAAGAAAGCATTGTTACTTTCCGTATCAGTGCTCCGCAAGTGGATATCACAAACATTTTAGCATTAGTAACAAATGTTTTGACAAACACACGTTGTTGTTTTCCAAGCGTTGACACCGGATTACTTCAAAACTACCTGCACTTCCATGAAATTATAAATTGAAATGGGTAGTCTGATAAATTCTACATAATTTACCGTTTTTAGAAGTAAAAAATTGATAATGGTTAAGTGGAAATAGTACATTACATCAGAGGCCGGGAAAATGAGGATTTCCGGCCAAGGTGGTATATGTTGGTGGTATAGTTAACGAGGCCGGGAATCCGTTTTCACGCCGAGGAGTAGTATGGTGCTTTTCTCAAACATACAAAGAAATACAAATTACTTTGCAGGCCTAAGCCTGAAAAGTGTTATGAAATTCCATTTCCATCCCAGTGAGTTACTGCGCTCTAAAAGCGATACTTCCGAGTCTATTTTAAGGAACGTAAAGACAATATTTCATTGCATTAAGATAAGTAAGTTTTTCCAAAACAGGCAAACTTGTGGCCGATTGGCAAAGTTGCAGTATTTTACGGTAAGTATTGTATACTTACAGTAAACCGATACACTTTCCCGAACGCCTCCGTTTGCCTAGTCTCCACTATGTCCCCTTTAGCAGCACCTCGCTTCTCGAACTTCCAGTTTGGTAGCGTTATCACTTTGAATGCTTGTTGCATACTCTCCTCTGCCATGCGTTTGTATTCGTCTATCTGTTGGCAAGATAACAGTATTAAGTAAAATAACAAGACATACTAAAAATATTAGATATCATCATCATCATCATCATCATCATCATCATCATCATCATCATCAGCCTATGATAGTCCACTGCTGGACGTAGGCCTCTCCTATTAACTATGCGTATAGACGCATTAGGAGGTAAATGCCCATAATCGCCACGCTGGGCAAGCGGATTGGCGATCGCAGTAATGTGTCCACTATGATAACGCTGCTGCCCATCATCAATCTTTAATCAAATATGGTCAGTGACACTTCAATTAGATATCATATATCAATGAAATAAGACCAAGATCACCAACGTCCGACATGGGCTGATGGCTGTACAGCTCGGCTACTACTTGAGTAATTGAAAAAAAAAAACAACATTTTTTTAAATTTGGGTTTCACAAAAACTTCTAAAATAATAAGACTAGGAAAATTACTGTATTCTAGTTTGGCTAAAGGTTTTATTCACTTAAAGCACAGACAGATATAATCATATTGCTTTATTTTTACGTTACCGTTTTATTCTCAAAATAGACACGTATATTATTTATTTTTCCCCTCACAGCTCGTAAAGCGCTCGTTTATCCTTTAATACGAGCGGGTAAAAACGCTTTTTACCAATTTGTGAATAAAGTAATTTGACATTGCTCTAATTCCTATAGCCCCCTACTGCCTAGTATAAGTGGATCTGTATGACCGTAGTAAACATGCGCAATCGGAGCTCACATGTTAAATTGGTCGTTCTCATGGGTGACTTTGTAAGCCATTGGCTATATTTAAGTTCCAGAAGTAACTCTATTCTACGATACGTTTCGACATTGAGTTTTAAATGGTTTCTTTAAGTTATTTACATTTGGATGAGATTTGTAATCATATTTCCTCGCGATAGTGAGGGGAAAAAAGTTGTATTACACTTGGCGGCAAAGTTTGTTCAACTCTCGTGCGTTGAGACCTTCGCAATGCTCAAGATTGCAGTTTTTGAACCACTCGCTACGCTCGTGGCTCAATTTTGGAATCTTTCGCTAGCCCAGGTTTCAATATTGGCACGACAGTTAAATAACAACTTTGCCCCCTTGTATAATAAATAACTATTTCCTACTGTTGCTTACAGCCAAGTTTGATATGATATGCCAGAGTATATTTGTTACACTACTTACATGGTGATAATAATTTTGGAATATCTGGCTTCAAAATATTCAAACGAAGCTATTTCGAAACACGTAAAATATGAGATGGTTACCTAAATACACTTAAAAAAAAACATATTTTTAGTCTTCTCTTTTTGAGTCAAAAATATTCGATCTAAAAAAACCCTAGCGTATGACATAAATGATAAACCTATACGAACTATTGGCTATGAACCTACTACCAATAAATGAATTATTATTTATTTTATAGCTAATAAGCTAATTTGTAGGTCTGTAAACAGGTACTGATAACTGAAATTAACTTGGTTCGAAAAAAAAAAACTACATTACAACATTTACCCTTGCATCACCTTCGCCTTACGTAGGATGCCCTGAAAATTTCGGGAATTTAATACTTAGGAACGTATATTTGACATGTGTTATACCTCTTTCTTACAAGCATAGTCTCATTATTCGAAAACACTGGCCACTTAGAAAAAAAAAACAATGTCCGATTTTCAATTGTTTTTTAAAGTCGTTGAGTCGCTGGTGAAAATGGAGCTGTCCCGCGAAAGTTTTAGAGCAATGATTTATTATGACTTTAAAAGTGTATTAACACAACAACAATGTGGAGACCGATTAACTATTGCTTTTAGTAGTGAAGCACCTTCAAAGACGACCATATACAGGTGGTATTCGGAATTCCAACGTGGCCGTGTGTCTCTTGCGGATGACGTACGTGAGGGTCGACCGAAAACGGCCGTTACCGATCAAAACATCGATGTTGTTCGCCAACTGATAAAGGAAGATAGGCATGTTACATATCGGGAGATTCAGGAGACTTTAGGCATTGGAATGAGTCAGGTACAAGTTATTTTACAACAAGAGTTGGGCGTGCGGAAGTTATTTTCCCGGTGGATTCCTCACTTGTTATCTGACGACCAGAAAACGGTACGTGTCAATTGGTGCCGCAAAATTTTAAAAAGATTTAATGGAGGAAGCTCAAATGCCGTTTTTAGTATTGTGTCAGGTGACGAATCATGGATTTACGCATATGAGCCTGAATCGAAAAACCAATCTCGAGTTTGGGTTTACGAAGACGAACCGAAGCCGACAAAAGTTGTTCGTTCTCGCAGCACGTTTGTCTCCAAATCGGGTCACGCGGCGACTATCGCTCTTGAAGATCGAAGAACTGTCAATGCCGATTGGTATATAGGCGTTTGTTTACCGATTGTTTTTGCTGAACTGCGAAAAACTAACCCTAACCGCCGTATTATACTACACCATGATAATGCCAGCCCTCACACCGCTCAGAAAACAGACGACTATCTGAAGGGCGAAAACGTCGAATTACTGGACCCTCCTCCGTACAGCCCCGACCTAAGTCCCAACGATTTTTTTACTTTCCCGAAAATAAAGAATCGGTTGCGTGGTCAGCGTTTTCAGACCGCGGAAGAAGCAGTCGACGCTTATAAAATGGCCATTTTGTCAACCCCCACTTCAGACTTCAATAACTGTTTTAAAAACTGGTTTCAGAGAATGAAAAAGTGTATTAAACACAAAGGAGAATACTTTGAAAAACAATAAAAGTACTTTTATTTCATTAAAATGCGTATTTTTTCCGATTCCCGAAACTTTCAGGGCAACCTACGTAACAAAAACTTACTGTTAGCCACTCCGCCTTAAACTCCTCTTCAGGCGCTCTATTAAACAGAATTTTCATCCAATTCGCAATAGAGAAGCCAAATTTACTAGATTTCGCCAATTTCTTCTCAAATTCCTCCACTGTTTCAACATTTTCTAGCTCAGACATCACTTTTTCCATAGTTTGGTCGTCAACCGCATCAGCTGATGAGCACGCCGCCATTTTGAATTCCCGCGCTTTGGCTTTTTATCAATGAACTAAAGCGTGCCGTTATAGTGCCAATGACCTGTATTTATTTTATTTTAGTTTGAACGTACGTGTGTAATACTGGTTTTCGTTTTGTTATATTTATTTTAATTTAAATGTACTGTTTGCTGTTTGTAAACATTAAGAGTAATGAATTATCTGTGTCAAATTAGTGATTCATTTATACTTAAATAGGCAATGCGATAGCGTTTATATTGTAAACACTGTTATTCTTATACCTAATGAATTCTTATTAAATTACTTTATGTATATTTTGTTACCTACTTGTTTGTTGGTATTATTTGATGTGGGTATATTTTATGTAAATTTATAACACGTTATTTGATATAACTTTGTATATTGTTTTGATCTGTCTGTTATATCATATCAATTACAATTTATGATTGCTATCTTTACAAAAGCACTTTTATCAATAGCCGAATTGGTATATCATTAACTTAAACAAAAGATACTTGCAAAGGTTTTGAGGTTATATTATTGTTTACAAAAACACTATTGACTTCTTCAACAAAACATTTACACAACACAGTAATATTAGAAGAGAGAAATTTAATAATCAAACTGGATCAGACACAATCAAATTGAACTGTCTGTACAAATGTTTTATCTTTTAAATATTAGATAAAACGTCCCACAGATAACCAACTTTTCACAGATAATGTTTCGGTAGTAACTTTCGATACAAGATAAGACTTTTTTTATTTAAATTTATCGTTAGACTAACGATTTTAGCTAAGATTTTATACGTGTTGCCTGCTGAGAGGCACAGTTCCGACTGACTTAGATTATTTAGCCATACTTGGTCTATTAAATTCGAGCGCTATTCGACTAATCAGCTAGTGACATCGTATGAGTATATGTTTACAGATGTAGTGAAAAATGACTTGCCTTCGGAAACGTTCGTCAACGTCATGCTGTTTCAGTCTATCTCACTGAGACTGACAGTAATAGCTGTCATGCTACTTCAGTCAGACTCGGTGACACTGCCTGAAACAGCATGTGTTTACGAACGTTTCCGAAGGCAAGTAATTTCTCACTACACCTGTACATATCAGACGCCACAATTATCAAGTCAGTGAATATATTCGGTTCGAATCCCAAGGAGAGCATTTCTTTGTGTGGTTAGTACAAAACAATAGTTTTTTTTATCTTTCTTTATTTTCTAAACTGTACAATTCATCAGGATGATGATGATGATTTTCAAAACTGTACAATTTATATACATAAATAGAATCTAAAGAACCTGGATTAGAAAGAAAGCAAGAAGAAAGAAAAAACGTTTATTCGAGACAGAAAAAACAAAACAGTAAACACGAAATTTTGTCTCGAAATGGCCAAAACTCAGCATTTTGCCAGCAGAGCCAGCGCTGGTCTTCCGTTTTGGCCATGGATTAGAGCTTAAAATGAGTGGAAACATAATATCACTTGGCGAAAGATTGTCTGATGAGATTTATTTTATTTATTTATTACAGAAAAAACGACTAGTTTTTTATTTTACTGTTTATTTTTACTGACAAGTACGTTTGCCAGACTAATTTAACAGACTGTTTGTTAAATTAGTCTGTGTCGTAACTTTCAATAAAAACAATGCAAAGTTATACTCTGTTTGGTTAGATATTTAAAAAAACCGGCCAAGTGCGAGTCGGACTCGCGCGCAAAGGGTTCCGTACCATTATCAATTTATTATTTAAAAAATACAGTTAAATCAACCTACCTCAAAAACTATAGGAGATAATTTAATCAAACCAAAAATCGTTGATAGAGTTTATTAATGTGCATAACATATATTTTTTTCAGAATTTTATATCGCGTAGTTTAAACAATAGAGGGGGGGGGACACATTTTTCAGACTTTGAGAGCTGATATCTCGAAAACGATTTGCTTAAATAAAAATGTGATGTATAAACCTTCATATCATTTTCAAAGACCTTTCTATTAATACCCCACACGCTTATGTAAAACTAAAAAAAAATTCTATCGCTCAGTTACATGTATGGAGGGCCCCCACCCCAATGGTTTTTTTTACAATTTAGTGTCATAATCCTGTAGCGGTTTATACAACACATATTCTCACCAAATTTCGTTACTGTAGCATTTATAGTTTCCGAGTAAATCGGCTGTGACAGACGGACAGACGGACAGACGGACATGACGAATCTATAAGGGTTCCGTTTTTGCCATTTTGGCTACGGAACCCTAAAAAAGGTAAACAATCTTGCAGTATCTAATCATTGAAAAATGCATTTATAAATCCAAACTAGGTACTTAATGAATCAAAACAATGTGAACCACTGTATTTCCTTGTTATGTTACGTATAATTATTTGCTAAAACTTATTTTCTACGCATCACATCACATCGTCAGCCTATGATAGTCCACTGCTGGACGTAGGCCTCTCTTATTAACTATGCGTATAGACGCATTAGGAGGTAAATGCCCATAATCGCCACGCTGGGCAAGCGGATTGGCGATCGCAGTAAAGTGTCCACTATGATGACGCTGCTGCCCATCATCAATCGTTATCAAAAATGGTCAGTGACACTTCAATCCCTTAGTCGACTCTTACGACAACACCCGCAGGAGGAGTCGGGGTGGTGACAAATGTATTCTTCCTGCCATCACCACACGGCCAACACGCAATATTTCTAAGCATAGTTTTCAATAAAAAGATACTGCAAGATTGTTTACCTTTTTTAAATACCTAACCAAACAGAGTATAGCAATGTCGCGAAAATCTTTAATAAAATCGAATGCGGCTTCAGCTGTGGAATGGCGAGTATGATTGTTGTCCAGCCACTATAGATATAAAGTTAAATCGATTGCAAAAGGGTCATTATAGTGCCCGATTTCTAAGAATGAACATTTGACATATATATGACATATAGGGATTAATAGGGATATCTCTACGGATATTAATAGGGTATTTCCATGGATCGGACAAACGCCCGTCATTTCGAAAAAATAACCCTGTTCCGTACAGTAGAGACTTCCTTATCTTATGATGTTAACATATTTTATTTTATAAGATATTTTTTAATAACACTATCAGAAAGTATCTGTTTAGGAGATCCCAATTCCTTCTTTTATGTACCCTCATTGGGAATTTATGACAAATAAACGATTTTTGATATAGAATTTTGATCTAATAAGTATGTAATTATCTTCTTTGGTTTCCACGATAGTTATTCATGAAGTAAAACGATTTAAACAAATTATATCGCGTATATTAATTAACGTTGTAACGACGTTTCGAATAATTATGATGCGCACAAGTATCTAAGAAATAGTTGGGATCTCCTAAATAGATACTTTGTGTTCGTATTATAAAAAAAATATCTTAAATAAATAAATAAATATCTTAAATTAATAAAATATGTTAACATCATAAGATAAGGAAGTCTCTACCATACGGCACAGGGTTATGTTTTCAAAATGACGGGCGTTTGTCCGATCCTTGGGTATTTCTTACGCAGAAGCGATGTATACGTGCGGTGTGTGGCGTCGGGTCATTAGTATCGTGCAGACCGCTTTTTAAAAGGTTGCATGCTATGACTTTAACTAGCATGTATATTTATGAACAAGCCAAATTTGTACGGTACAACCCTGAGTTGTTTACTAAACCTGTCCAAAATCCTAGATTGAGAACCAGGGACATATCTCGGATCCAAAACCCACCCTGTAACTCAGCCCAATACAGCAAAAATTGTGCCATAATGTCAGGGAAAGTGTACAACAATATTCCTCAAGACATACGACTACTAGGACCAAATAATTTATTTTTGCGCAAACTTAAAAATTGGCTTATTGATGAATGTTTTTATAATTTAAATGAATTTTTAAATAATTAATTGTGTAATAATTCTGTATTCCAATCATTTTAATGATATTATCAGAGTAATTTAATTATATTATTTTATTTTAACTTGTTATAATTATGTACATATTTTAATTTGCATACCACTATTATGGTGAATTATGTTGAACTTTAAATTGTTATATGTTGACCAACTGTACCTGACCATGATTCGTAGCAAATAAATACTTTGACTTTGACAGTTTACAAATGAGCCTTATTTATATGACGTTAAGACCGGAAAAATGGTGAGCTTTACCCTCATATTAATAAGGATTAATCTATTACTGTCAGAAGTTCATTCTCAGAAATCGGCAACAATACCAATTGTATTTAAATATTTATCAAACGGGTAACTCACGTAATTTAAGTCGATAATTGCTCGACATGTGTACCTAAATGGATCGAAACATGTCGAACAATTATCGACTTAAATTACGTGAGTAACCCGTTTGGTAAATATTTAAATATGTTTGAGTGTCACGTTAGTTATAATTATAAGTTATAATTCTAAAAATATACCAATTGTTATGCAGAAAACGACACACTACGATTTTTTGACAATTCAGTAAGCGACCGAACTGAAAATCGTCGGCTCACAATCAAAACTCACTATAAAAACTGTCGATACTTTTAGCAACCTCGTATATTGGCATTGAATCAGTACTGAAATACGAGCTTTATTTCAAGTACATTTTTGTTGCTTAGTGAGTTTTGGTTGGCAACCGACGATAATAATATGTTAAAGCCCTCTTATTCATAACGTCTGCTAATTTGGCAAGCCACTAAGTATTGTTTGTCCGTTTCGGTCTTATCAATATGTTCATAAGAGCGAAAGGGTCAAACAATACTTGGGTCAAAATTCTTTTCGTTGTCATATTTTGTGTCCCTAAAAAACGTGACACAGTTGTTATTTTTGTATGAGATTTGTTTCTAATTTTTGATGTATGGATTAAAATCTAGCGTGAAAAAGAAATACAAGTGCACCGGATTCTTTTTATATTAAGTCTAACTAAACAACAACTAAAAGCGTGACAGAGTGGTATGAACAAGACAACGACAAGAATTTTGACCCACTTAGCGGCTTGTTAAGTCAGACGTTTATGAAAAAGGGTGTAAGTCAGATTGACAAAAAAATTGTAATTGGTTGCATTCTGTAAAGGTCTTCGCACACTATAACAACTGAACATATAACACAGGGTTTAATTTTTTTTTGACATAAATCATTTATTTATTGAATAAACAAGTCAATCTATGTACATACAAAATACTTAAATTGCAATGATTAGACTTGAGTCGAGTGGGTGTGGAGTTGATATAGTGTGCGAAGACCTAAGATGGTCAACTAGGCTAGAGAGGGTGACAAGTACCTTGGACTTATAATGACGAATCTACATCATTTCAAAGTCTACTTACTGTTACGAAGTGCGATTAAAGAATATTCCATTATCATAATTAAATCCGGATTAGACGATAAATATACGTACCTACATACTTATTGCAATCATGCAGAGAGTTGCATTATTTATAAATGAAACCTTGAATCGTTGAAAATATTATTTGTCATTATAAATACCGACCGACCGAGTGAAGACCGAGTGACCGAGCGGTGCAGGCATCAGCCGCGAAAAGCTGAGCATGTGGGTTCGATTCCCACCTCGGACGTTGGTGATTTTGGTCGTTTGTCTTTGGTATATGACATTCAATATTTATAATTTACATAGTATTAAGTAGTGTGACTACTGGGAAAAAAATAAAAGTACAAATCAAAATATTTAATTAATAAATAATTTGATTTGTGTTTTCACAATTATTTCTATTATTTGTCAATCAATTTTACATTAACTTTACTGTAATTTTTGACAAGGCAAGTAATACAATTTTGTACCTTTTGCCCAAAAAGTTTGGGTTCATGAATTCATGGAGTAGCAGTGCGAGAAAATGGTTTTTCCTCACACTTGCTTTCTAAACGCGCTATTGCTGGCATGCGTAAAGGGAGTTACAGAAAAGTAAAATTCCCTAGAGAATTATAGGAATGTTAGTACGTTAATATTATTTTGTCTTAAAAATTTTTTTTTGCTCGCAACTGTGATGAAAAACATTGTATACCTACATCACGGTCGGTAAGCGGATTACAAACTCGAGTCATTAAAACTCTCCTATGGTGTCAGGCTTCTAAGAGACTCTCGTTAGTGACACCGTAATTAGTAATTAGGCGCAAAATGTACTTATTTTATTAAAGTAGAAACATTCTTTTTGCGAAAGTATTTTTAAAACAGCATATTTACGTTTTATTGATTTAAATTTTCACTATTATCACTCATATTTTAACGACAAACGGGTCTTAATCGCGTAAACTTACGTTTAATTATCCTGACCTTTCGGATATGACGTTACACCCGTGGTCGCAAGCAGACAAAATGCGACAAGATAATATTAAAATTATTAAACGTAAGTTTACGCTATTAATACCCGTTTATCGTTAAAATATGATAAATAAATAAATATATACGGACATGTTACACAAATCGACCTAGTCCCACGGTAAGCTCAATCAAGGTTTGTGATGTGGGTACCAAGCGACGATACATAATATAATAGATAGATACTTAAATACATAGATGACCAAGGAACAAATATTTGTGATAAACAAATACACAAATAATGCCCTTGTGATAAATAAATACACAAATAATGCTTCGTCACTACCAAAAACGCTATTGGTGGCTAACCCCCTTATTCATAATCAAGGATCGGACAAACGCCCGTCATTTAAAAAAAATAACCCTGTTCCGTACAATAGAGACTTCCTTATCTTATGATGTTAACATATTTTTTTTTAAAACACTATCACAAAATATCTATTTAGAAGATTCCAATTCCTTGTTACTTTTACGTACCATAATTGTGAATTTGTAACAAATAAACAATATAAAATTTAGATCTATAGAGTGTATAATTTATTTATTTATTAAAACAAAAGTTTACATGACATTACAGTAGAACACCAATGCGTCATGAAACTAAAATTATACAATACAAATACAAAATAGAATATAGAAATAGAAAAACACATTAATTAGATTTAGGCGACACAACTGCGTGGCTCCGTTGCGTCGTCTGAGCCGGCGTCGTAGGGTTCGGCAGTTCGCACCACGAACGAGCTGAAGTGCACGTAGTGGCGCGACCGCAGCTGCTGCACCCTCAGCGAGAGGCCAGTCTTCCGGTGGACGTACTCCGCCACGTCATCAGCCACGGCGGAGTAATGCAGGCGTGATACGTAGAGCGCCTTACACGGAGTTGCGACCCGAAGACCAGAATTAGCTGGTTCGGCGATGCCACCCAGAGTCTTGCGAGGCGCCCTGCGCACCTTGCTCTTCCTTTGAACCAGTGTAAATCCCTCCTTATCTACACTGGTGCGGGAGGACATCTCCCTACTGGGAGCCCGTAATTCACCCGCCTTAGAGGGCGAGTTGACTCGGTCAGCTGCGACTTGCTGCCCGGTGACGACATCGGCGTAGGCACGCTGACGTAGCTTCGAAGCAGGGGGCGGCCGGGCGCGCGGGGGCGGCGCGGACGGCGGAGCGGCGCGTGCGACACATGTGGCGGTGTCAGCAACACGTAAACGTGACCCGACGCACGAGCCGGGTCGGACTTCGGTCTTGAAACTTGACGCCGCTGACCGAGTATTAGGAGCGCTATTCCGCAAACTGATGACTTCGTTGCGTAGCTCGGCAATAGTTAATTGGGCCGCGTCAAATTTCAAAATTACTTCCGCAAGACTTGTCTTCAGGGCCACGATATCCTTCAACAAGCTGCGAACGTCTACGTCCTCCGGAGAGACAGACGGCAGGCTAGCTCCCATCTTCACAAACTCCGGAAGTCGGTCCTCGTAATCCCTTAGGATCTTTTTTATATCCCCAAGGGTCTTTTCACCGGTTCCATCCCCTCTCCGGTGGGGAACATATGTGCCGGCAATTCCTAAGTATTGGCACAGCACCTGCTTCGCTGCACAGAAGTCATCGACTGTGAAAGTCGATGCCCAGGAACTTAACTGCACAGCTGTCTCCAGGTCCATAGCTCCATCTCGCATCAACTTTTGTTTTTCTTGCAGATAGGCCAGAAAGTCGTTCACAATGGGCTCACGTTGCGCGCTCATTGTGAAAAATCGTTAGCAGCGGCCGGGCCGCGCTAATTCGCAATTAATAAATTAATTACTCATCAATGCGTCCGCGTCGCTTCGCGCATTGACAACGATTATGCATTCATATCGCGCATTGAATACGATATATAATATTTATTTCGGTTACCGCGATAGTTACTCATGAAATAAAATCGCGCATATGAGTAACGTTGTAACTACATAGATACTTTGTGATAGTGTTGTTAAAATAATATCTTAAATAAATAAATATATATCTTATATTAATAAAATATGTTAACATCATAAGATAAGGAAGTCTCTACCATACGGAACAGGGTTATGTTTTCAAAATGACGGGCGTTTGTCCGATCCTTGTTCATAATTCATAAACGTCTGCTAACCTAACAAGCCGCTAATAATTGTTTGTCCTTTTTGCTCTTATGGACACATTGTTAAGACCGGAAGGGACAAACAATTATTAGCGCTTGTTAAGTTAGCAGACGTTTATGAATAAGGGGGTAACTCTTTAAAATATGATACCTACATGTATATTAACGTTTTAAATGAGACCGCACGCAGCAGAACCAAAGTAACCGAAATAGCTCTCTGAATCGCTAAACTGAAGTGGCAGTGGGCGGGGCACATTGCGCGTAGAATCGATGGCCGTTGGGGCAGGAAGGTTCTCGAGTGGCGGCCACGTACCGGATGGCGCAGTGTGGGTAGGCCCCCACAAGGTGGACTGACGACCTGGTGAAGGTCGCAGGAGAGGTTGTGGCAATCTTTGGGGGAGGCCTATGTTCAGCAGTGGACGTCTTTCGGCTGATATGATGATATTAACGTTTTTGCTGGGATCAAATTTCAACTGAAAATTCATAAACAATACATAAAAGCGTACCGCTCATGCCTAGTATTGTAAGTGGATGATCTAAGGCCTGACCTAACATGTCCTCAATTGACTAATAAAGACTCCTTTATGAGTTGCCGAACTTTTATTGGTTAATCAGTGAGGTCCTAATGTTATTTGAGCCAGTATTTTAACTTGTCGTTTTAGGCGTCAGAAATATTCCAATTTTTTGTTTAAAAATTTATCTGTTTTCAAATCATAGTGTCGATACGGGTTCAAGATTCAAGACGTTACTTTTTATTGAGAGACGAATACATTCGCGTTAGTCTTCTAAATTGTATTACTCACTGTTAGAACTACGCCGCACGATGACATTACATTTTTCGTTAATATATCACAAAAAACAAATTTCACAAAAAAAGTTGTTATCTCAAAAACTAGGCAAATCCAACAGAGTTTGTAGAAGTATATAATTAATGACAAGTATAGTTAGGAGTAATGTGTCCACATCATATTGGACACATTACTGCGATCGTCAATCCCAGCGTGACGATTATGAGCAGTTACCTCCTAATGCGTTTGTACGCATAATTAGTAGGAGGCCTACGTCCAGCAGTGGACTATCAAAGGCTGCTGCTGATGATGATTATGATAGTTAGGAATACAGGGTGAACAAGGTACTAGGGACGGTCACACTGCTATGGAGACAACCAAGATATCCCTGAAAAATATCTCTTTTTTTCCCTGTTCACTTGTTTCATTGCGCGATTTAGGCAATTTCGGGCTTTTTGCCCGGTGGGCGGGCATACATACGTCAGCGGGCTGCCGCGAGCGGAATATTCATGTCTCGTTGTCGCATCACGCCGCGCTCGCTCATATAATTGAATATATTGTCTTAATTATTAATATTACTATATATTTAAAAATATACTAATATATATATATATATATATATATATATATATATATATATATATATATATATATATATATATATATATATTAGAATATTATAAAAAGTATTTGTGTAAGTACATACATATTTTCTTCTTTTTTTTTCGAATATAAAAGCCTGCACCACACAAACCTTTCTTTTTGCCTAATGGTTGACTGGTAGAGAATGCCTTAAAGCATTAAGTCCGCCATTTGTACTTTTTTATTGTGCAATAAAGTTTAAATAAATAAATAAATAAATATTACTAGACTACTTGACCCATTTTTAAAGTTTGTCTCATATTATTAATCAATATCTGATTAACGAAAACAAGAAATATTTTTTCACGGCCTAGAAAACCGCAAAATTATAACTTAAAATTTAAACTTTCGTTACCGGGCGAAAACGATACTAGCCATGTTAATGCTTAGATTATCTGTGGTGTGACGTCACTCAAACCGAAAACAAACATTTGACATGTCACTTATATTATGTCAATGTCACAGTAAAGCTACATGCCTACCTGTCCATGGCGAATTTCACTCGTATAAGATTCGACATGAAGTTAGTTTAAGATCCTATGACGTCACATCATGGCCATTTTTAACCGACTTCAAAAAAAGGAGGAGGTTCTCAATTCGACTGATTTTTTTTTGTTGTATGTATGTTACCTGATATCTCCGAGAATAGTGAACCGATTCTAAAATTTCTTTTTGTGATCGAACGTGTATTACCCCGAGATGGTCCCATTGGCACCAAGTTGGGGTCTGATGATGGGATCCTGGAGAAATCGAGGGATCTCTTCAAATATTATAGGTACATGTATGGCGCTTTTGGTAATTTTCATTCATTTACAAGAATTTGCATTCAGAAAGTAGGATTTGAGGAAACCAATGATGGAAACAAATCGGGAATCTTGGAGAAACCGGTTGAAGTCGATTTTTTAAATTTTTAATTTGGTGATTATTCAATAAAAAATATGTACCCATCAAACACTTTTAATACACCGTAATCGAAAAATATTGATCTTTTCAATAAATACTACAAGTAATTTGTGGACCATTATGTTGTCTTTGAAATAAATAAATCATTCATTCATTCAAAAAATAATAATTTTTTGCACTAAATTTGATATGAGGCAAGTAGCCTATTTTGCTTGTAAGCGAGTGTAGGCATACCTAAATTGAAGTTAAATGGCACTTTTGTGAAGGAGTGATTGACTGTACGTAGTACTTATTCTATGATTAAACCCACCTGCTCCTGTGTTAGTATGAACTGCGATAGCCCCGGCCTGGGTGTGCCGGGAGAGTCCACCGGTGAGAACCAATGTGCAGTGGACTCCCACTTGTGAGCAGATGTTAACTGAACCCACCTGCTCCTGTGTCAGTATGAACTGCGATGGGTGTGCCGGTGGGAGAGTCCACCGGTGAGAACCAATGTGCAGTGGACTCCCACTTGTGAGCAGATGTTAACTGAACCCACCTGCTCCTGTGTTAGTATGAACTGCGATAGGCCCGGCCTGGGTGTCCACCGGTGAGAACCAATGTGCAGTGGACTCCCACTTGTGAGCAGATGTTAACTGAACCCACCTGCTCCTGTGTCAGTATGAACTGCGATAGCCCCGGCCTGTGTAGTCCACCGGTGAGAACCAATGTGCAGTGGACTCCCACTTGTGAGCAGATGTTAACTGAACCCACCTGCTCCTGTGTCAGTATGAACTGCGATAGCGGCCTGGGTGTCCACCGGTGAGAACCAATGTGCAGTGGACTCCCACTTGTGAGCAGATGTTAACTGAACCCACCTGCTCCTGTGTTAGTATGAACTGCGATAGGCCCGGCCTGGGTGTGCCGGCGGGAGAGTCCACCGGTGAGAACCAATGTGCAGTGGACTCCCACTTGTGAGCAGATGTTAACTGAACCCAGCTGCTCCTGTGTTAGTATGAACTGCGATAGGGGCCTGGGTGTGCCGGGAGAGTCCACCGGTGAGAACCAATGTGCAGTGGACTCCCACTTGTGAGCAGATGTTAACTGAACCCACCTGCTCCTGTGTCAGTATGAACTGCGATAGCGGCCTGGGTGTCCACCGGTGAGAACCAATGTGCAGTGGACTCCCACTTGTGAGCAGATGTTAACTGAACCCACCTGATCCTGTGTCAGTATGAACTGCGATAGCACCGGCCTGGGTGAGAGTCCACCGGTGAGAACCAATGTGCAGTGGACTCCCACTTGTGAGCAGATGTTAACTGAACCCACCTGCTCCTGTGTCAGTATGAACTGCGATAGCGGCCTGGGTGTCCACCGGTGAGAACCAATGTGCAGTGGACTCCCACTTGTGAGCAGATGTTAACTGAACCCACCTGATCCTGTGTCAGTATGAACTGCGATAGCCCCAGCGGGAGAGTCCACCGGTGAGAACCAATGTGCAGTGGACTCCCACTTGTGAGCAGATGTTAACTGAACCCACCTGCTCCTGTGTCAGTATGAACTGCGATAGCGGCCTGGGTGTCCACCGGTGAGAACCAATGTGCAGTGGACTCCCACTTGTGAGCAGATGTTAACTGAACCCACCTGATCCTGTGTCAGTATGAACTGCGATAGCACCGGCCTGGGTGAGAGTCCACCGGTGAGAACCAATGTGCAGTGGACTCCCACTTGTGAGCAGATGTTAACTGAACCCACCTGCTCCTGTGTCAGTATGAACTGCGATAGCGGCCTGGGTGTCCACCGGTGAGAACCAATGTGCAGTGGACTCCCACTTGTGAGCAGATGTTAACTGAACCCACCTGATCCTGTGTCAGTATGAACTGCGATAGCCCCAGCGGGAGAGTCCACCGGTGAGAACCAATGTGCAGTGGACTCCCACTTGTGAGCAGATGTTAACTGAACCCACCTGCTCCTGTGTTAGTATGAACTGCGATAGGGCCTGGGTGTGCCGGCGGGAGAGTCCACCGGTGAGAACCAATGTGCAGTGGACTCCCACTTGTGAGCAGATGTTAACTGAACCCACCTGCTCCTGTGTCAGTATGAACTGCGATAGGGCCTGGGTGTGCCGGCGGGAGAGTCCACCGGTGAGAACCAATGTGCAGTGGCCTCCCACTTGTGAGCAGATGTTAACTGAACCCACCTGCTCCTGTGTCAGTATGAACTGCGATAGCGGCCTGGGTGTCCACCGGTGAGAACCAATGTGCAGTGGACTCCCACTTGTGAGCAGATGTTAACTGAACCCACCTGCTCCTGTGTTAGTATGAACTGCGATAGGCCCGGCCTGGGTGTGCCGGCGGGAGAGTCCACCGGTGAGAACCAATGTGCAGTGGACTCCCCCACTGTGGACGCTGCTTGTGGCTTGTGGGGTAGCAGCGGCGTTCGCTCCGAGCTTTGGTTGTGGTGGCCTGCTGTAAGAAAAATCTGTATTAATATCGTGTGAAGGTGTCATCGTCAATCCGCTTGCGCAGCGTGGCGATTATGCGCATTTACCTCCTAATGCGTATAGCATAGTTAATAGGAGAGGCCTACGTCCTGCAGTGGACTATCATAGGCTGGTGCATGCATGCATCGTGTGAAGGGATCGTAATTTTCTTACAGGTTTCGATCATAAGGCTTGATGTATTGATTTGCATACAGCATTATTTTGTATGCAAAAAATTAAGTCGATAAATTCTATAAACTGTCACGATAATTTGTAGAGGTACTGGGTAACCATGTGATGATGGGTATGTCCATGAAAGTGACCATTTCGTCGTCTGTTTATTTACTTATCATTCAATTTAAGTGTTACGTTATATCTACATAACTATCATTTTGATATCTAGATATAATTACAGTAAAATTAGTACAATTAATACATCACGCTAGAAATAGATCACTTACATTATACTCTTGGGTGGAATTGTCCCACTAATTCAGAATTTCTCAAAAAGTTTGAGAAAGGGTGCGTTTAAACCAAAAGAGCATTCGCTGTTCTAGCGCCCGTTCTACGAAATCAACCAATCACGTTTTGTGTACCGATCGAATTTCGTAGAGTGGGAGGTTAGAACAGCGAATGCTCTTTTAGTTTGAACACACCTAAAGACAAACATTTTGGGACATTTTGGAGAATGCTGTGGATCTTGTTCAGCGTCAATGACCAGCCTACCAATTTTAATCACTATCGAAAACGTGATCCAAATGTACAAACTTTTTCAGAATTGCTCAATTACTCCAGCTATTTGAGGTAATATCAAAAATAAACGCTGTATATACTCTAATTGGACTATAAAAACGGAATCAACGCAGATTAACATTTAAACTCAAAGACAACTCATTTTGTCAGTCACGGTACTGTTTAAATAAATATACTGTGAAATTAATTTGACTTTGTCTAACATAGTTACATAGAAGCATTAATGAATAGAATGACAATTAAAAGGACATTTCAAAGAGAAGCACTGAATAACGAAAACTGTAAAAAAACTACAGGTATTCTAAATGTACTTATACTGGACTTGGGCACTGGTACACTATAGCTTCTATGACCGGCTAGAGCTGCAGATTTTGTGGAAGCACTCGGAAGTCCAGGAACCAGGCTACCCCGTGGCCAAGGTGAAGAAGGCTGGACGAGAAACACTTGGGCACTGGTACCTATAGCATCTATGATCTGCTGCAGCAAGGATTCAGACCAATAATGAAGGAGTGTAATGTATAAACGACTTTACACCCGGGTGCGAATTACGTAATAATTATGTGCGCTTAAATTCGTGCCTCAAACAACTCGGATGTCGGAATTTAGTGTTGCCAGGATGGTGAATTCTGGTTTCTTGTATTTGAGTTAGTGACGGAAGATATGTTATTGCGAAATTATTAATTTTTTTCGCATCTCAAACCATACGGGAGTGTTATAATTGTCTTGTTTTCCTTTTCCTCGTATTGGTCTCTTCCTGCGGTGAATTGGATTTCGTTACTGGCAACCCCGCGGCGTGATCGGAAATGCAAGAAGATGGCTGGCAGATCTTTCTTGTAGCAAACAGCGCAGAAGTCGCGTTCCCTTATTTTGGGTTTTATACGGGGCAATACCGTTTCTCCTGTTCGGTCTCAGGGCCGCGTGCCGACGTTGAGACGATTTCCCGTGCGTTGGCGGCAGATATAGTGACGCTACTGTAACGCCTCGAGTCGACATTTGTCGCCTTCCAATATTCCGCTGGACAATTTTCCTCATATTGTTTTGGGCATCCGTATGACGTGACCCGACCGCCGAGTCTCATGCCGAGTGACTGTCCCTCCGGAGTTGACATTTGCTAACACCAACCCCGCTAAACAATTTTCCTCCGACAGGAGGAGTCTAGTACGAGCCCGGTTGTAGGCGGTCATCTGAGCGAGTGGATGAGCAACGGGGACGTCGAGGGCACTGGAGTCGCCGTCGTGAGCCGCGAACCAGCTAAGCCCATATCAATATTCAATTAAAAAAAAAACAACCTTAAACATTTTCGAGTCGGTTCAAAATTAACTTAAATTAGATAGCATAGAGTAAATTCTTATTAGCGTAATCGACCAAACATCACCAAATAAGATACCAATACTGCTTACTAGAGTCTAAGTGAAAGAAATAAACATTTATTTTGAATGTGTTGTTTTCCTGGGAAAGTCCAGAAAGATTTACCCTATTACAGGAGACACTATGATTTGCTTGGCTTGCAGCTCCTGGGGAAGCATTTGGAAGTCCAGGACTGAGGCTACCCCGAGGCCAAGGTGAAAGCTGGATGAGAAACACTTGGGCACTGGTACCTATAGCATCTATGATCTGCTGCAGCAAGGATTCAGGCTAATAATGAAGGAGACACTTCGTACCTATGGCTTCTATAATCTGCTTGGCCTGCAGCTCCTGGGGAAGCATTTGGAAGTCCAGGAACCAGGCAACCCCGAGGCCAAGGTGAAAGCTGGATGAGAAACACTTGGGCACTGGTACCTATAGCATATATGATCTGCTGCTGCCAGGATTTCGTCAATAATGAAGGAGACACTTGGTACCTATGGCTTCTATGATCTGCTTGGCTTGTAGCTCCTGGGGAAGCACTCGGAAGTCGAGGAACCAGGCCTCCCCCCAGGCCAGGGTGAAGGAAGCGAGGATCAGGAAGACTTGGAACACTGGTTCTGGAGCGTTCGGCCACTGTTACAGAAAAAATATAAAGTTCGTGAAGGTATACTCACATCAGACAACCTTTGGGTAACCTACGAAGAAATAAAACATGGAAGCCGCACGCCATACTAAATTGCCTTTCAGAAACAGTCCTGAATTCTTCAATGCATCACGGTAATGAATTCCAATATCAACCTATAAAAACTTAAACCGCCACAACTTACAACGCCAGGTAAACACTACGACCATAATATAACATGGAATGCTAACGCCAGCTCAGAAATGAGCCCAGAAACAATTGTTCAATTGTGCTAAGATGGGCAAGTCGCTTTTCTTAACACCGTGCATATTTCGGCATCTTTGACCAATGTTTATAGAATATAGCCAATCAAATCTTTGAAGGACCAATCACAACTATCTTTAAATGGCGGTTTATTTTTTATAGGTTGACATTAGAGGTGTGCGCCGGCATAGAAATCGCCGGCGGCGGCGCGCCGCAAAATTTTGCCGGCGTGGCGGCGCCACGCCGGCGTCAAGGTCAACTTATTACCCTGTACGTTCATACATATAAGGATGAGAAGATATTACAAACTTAGATATTGTTTAGGACAAGTTTATTATTAAAAAAATAAACATGAAACAAAGTTATAGATTGCATTTTATGCGGAAATTGTCATAATTATTATCGTGTACGAAAAATATTTTATTAACTCGCACAGCGGCCCTACCGCGAAAAACGCGGTAGTAGGCCTGGATCGAGTCGTCTACAGATTCCCAATACTACAGATAAGAGATAATACTTCAAATATTGTCAATAGTATGCATTCCTGATTGTACATATTCCCAATAATACGAATTTTAAATGCTACAAATACCCAAAACTACAGATTCCCAATACTATATGTTCCCAATACTACGAATTCCCAATAGGCACTGCAGATTATATACGAGGGGCGGCTGAAAAATAATCTACCTCACTATAAAATAAAAGACTGTAGTATACAGTTTTTTTTCATTTTTCTATGTAGTCCCCTTCTAGTGTGATGCACTTATTACATTTGTCAAATAATGACATTAACCCATGAAAAAAAATTCTTTTGGTTTGTCGTCAAAAAAGTCAGTTACTGCAGCCTTCATTTCGTCGTCAGTTGAAAATCTTCTTCCTCGGAGGCCTTTTTTGAGATGTCTGAAGAGAAAATAGTCGCAGGGGGCTAGGTCTGGACTATACGGTGGGTGGTCAATGTTATCGAAGCCTATTTCTTTCATGGCAAGCTTTGTTGTGCGAGCAGTATGGATAGGTGCATTATCGTGTAACAACAAAATTCCTTTGCTTAATTTCCCTCTTCTTTTTTCTTTTATTGTATCTCTTAACTGGTGTAGTAGGTTAGCATAATATTCAGCATTCATTGTCATTTTTTTAGGTAAATAGTCTATCATTAATATACCTTCCGTGTCCCAAAATACTGTAGCCATAAGTTTGCCCGCTGACGGACGGACTTTAAATTTCCTAGGAGGCTTTTCATCCTTAAACTTCCATTGTAAAGACTCTTGTTTACTTTCTGGGTGCCACTGTATAATCCAGGTTTCATCACACGTTACCACCCTAGACATAATTTCTTCCTCTATCCCACGGCTCATTTCCAAAAACTCCTCACAACATTTGACCCGTCTGACCTTGTCAAAAGCCGTTAACATTCTGGGGACCCAACGTGCACTCACCTTTGACATGTTCAAATGCTCATGAATTATTTCGTTAACTCTTTCTTTACTGATGCCCACATCTTTAGCTATCTCCCACTGTTTCACTCGTCGGTCTTCTAAAATTATTTTCTTTACTTTGGCAACATTTTTCTCCGTAATAGCCGAAACTGGCCTACCGCTACGAGGGTCATCTTCCAGGCTTTCACGGCCAAATTTAAATTGCTTAGACCAGAATTTTACGGTGAATTCGGAAGGGCACGAATCACCAAACACACGTAACATACGCTCTCGAATCTGTGAGGGTGTATTTCCTTCTTTTGTTAGGAATTTGATCACTGCGCGCTGCTCAATTTTATTAATTTTAGTTTTTTCACCCGACATATTGTAATAATTCGAAAATCGTTCACAAATGAGACTCCCGAAACAAAAGAATGTCACAAAATTTGAAAAAGGAATAACCAATGAACACGAATGCATTTCAGCCAGTAACATTTTCGTATTTTTTTTGACCAAGTAGATTTTATTTCAACCAGCCCTCGTATGATGATTTCAAATACTACAGGTACCCAGCTTTACAACCTCTCTATAGTACCATCATCGCCCACACTGCTAGTCATACATCGGTGTATAAACACACGAAATTTTTTTTTTAATATAAAATCGTCCAAAAAGAGGAAACATACCGAGATGAGAGATACCTTTCTGAAAAAAAATTGTTACAAATTGGTCTATTTTTGGAGGAGGAAACAGGGAACACGAAACCATGTTTTTCGCCAATTTTACGTAGGTATTATGAGGCGAAGCTGCAGTTGTCTATTTCTAAGCCGTGCAAAGCGACACCAATTTTTTCAAATGCAAATTTTTTAAAAAGCTTCCACCTTTTTCCTCTAAAAATATCTTAATCTTATTCAAGAAGCACAAAAATCATCAATTGCAAATGCAAACACTGAAATTAATAGAATCAGTTAATAGACAGTCATTAAACCTCATATGGTGGCCTAACGTAAATAATGAAAAACATTCATCATCATCAGCAGCCTATCGCGGTCTACTGCTGGACATAGGCCTCCCCAATTTCACGCCACCGTTTTCGATCTTTGGCTGCTCGCATCCAGCTCCTGCCAGCCATCCTGCGCAAATCGTCGCTGCACCTTGCCTGAGGGCGTCCTACACTACGCTTGCCGAGACGCGATCTGCAGAACTCGTTTAGCCAGTCGGTTCTACGGATAATAAGGCCAGCCCACTGCCACTTCAGCTTGCTAACACGGTGGGCTAAGTCGATCACTTTGGTTCTCTGCCGGATAACCTCATTTCTGATTCGATCCCGCAAAGAGACGCCGAGCATTGCCCTTTCCATAGCTCGTTGAGCGACCTTGAACTTGTGGACCAGCCGTACCGTCAGTGTCCACGTTTCGGCTCCGTACGTCATGACGGGTAGGAAGCACTGATTGAAGACTTTTGTCTTCAGACACTGTGGGATCGACGATGCGAAGAATATAATATAATGAAAAAACACACAGCTAGTAATACCTAGGATTATAAGCCTACAAGCGGTTCAATAAGACCTACGTTACGACTTTACAAGCAAGTGTGTTGAAAAAAGCATTACAGTTGGGAATCAGTAGACGTGAAATCTAGAGAATATGGAATCTGTAGACATAGGAATCAATCAATCAGTAATATTGAAAATCTGTAGACATGGGCAACCGTAATGTTGGAATATTAAAGTATTGGGATTCTGTAGGTTTGTAAATCTGTAGTATTGGGAATGTGTAGACTTGGAATTCTGTAAAATAAATCTGTACAATTGGAAAGAATTCTGCCCAAGTAGTGTATTTTTTTCGTAGGTGCGTATCAATATCTGAAAATCTGCAATCCAGAAATGCTGCGCATACAATCTTTTGGGGCAGAGGGAACCGCTTGTCGATATTCGCAAGCATATTGTTGTTTAATGTCAATATTATCAGCGTGGCGCGTAATTTAAATGATATTATTCCGTAAAATTTTTGTCGCGGCGTGGGTTTTTGAAAACCTCGGCGGCGGCGGCGGCGTGGGTCCCGCGGCGCGGCGCCGCCGCGCCGGCGTGGCGCACACCTCTAGTTGACATTTATATTCATTGCCGTGATGCATTGATGAAGGAGACATTTGTCAATTAAAATTCAGGACAGTTTTTAAAGGCAATTTATTATGGCTAGCGGCTTCCATGTTTTATTTATTCGTAGGTTAAAGAGAAACTTACATAAGGCGTGAAATAATGAAATTATACTTCGTTTTTTTTAGCAGGAATAAGGTAAAACAATCCTGAAGTGTCTTCTCCATACCTACAAATTTTTCACAAAATCGATCAAAACACCCTCACGTTTTGATCAGACAGAGAGTTCAGAATTGTTTTTCAATATTATTTTTCAATATTAGTTTTCAGTATGTATGTAATGTATGTAAAATTACGTGTTCTTTTTAATGCTAAAAATCCGAAATACTAATCCGAAATAGTAATAGCACATTGAGCCTATTTGCAAAAATCTGATAAACTTAGTACTTACATCAAATACAAAAACTTTTGATATTAAAATAGCGCATGTTGCCGATGTGGTTATCTGGAACAAATTAAATAAATCGATAATAAATAAATTTTACAAAATTACTAAACAAAATTTAAATTAAAATATAATGTAGTGCTGTCACGTCACCATAAACTAAAAGATAAACTTTAAATTTTACGGGCATTTTAATGCACTTCCGGTTACACATGGTTGTGTGACTCAACCTCGTATGTCCAGGGTGTATGACTCAACCCCGTATATGAAATGTATGTAGTTTGTACGGAAATATGTTTTTATGACACAACCTCATAAGCCGTTATACGCGCTCCAGACTAGAGGTGTGCGCCGGCATAGAAATCGCCGGCGGCGGCGCGCCGCAAAATTTTGCCGGCGTGGCGGCGCCACGCCGGCGTCAAGGTCAACTTATTACCCTGTACGTTCATACATATAAGGATGAGA
>JALPQI010005623.1:0-69972 GCA_025490895.1 Thaumatotibia leucotreta
TAATTTGACAATTTCGTGCATACTTCTGGAACAAAAGAAAGTCGAAGCCCTTTTTTATGTATAGTTAGTTATCCTATGCGACAAAACTTATTTACGGTAACACCAGTCATTGACCAAAACAAATCCGTTATGAGTCAAACATCTTTTCCATTTCAATCTCATATCTCACGTGTACTCGCTGGCTTTGTAGGATCTACGCGGGCACAGACATATAACAAGATAGGCACCGCATGTACAATTATACAGTCAAGTCAAGTCCAACGATTCTTTGTTCAAATAGGAATGGCAACGAACTCTTTCTCGACGTTACACATAAAAATAAATGAATAAGTAAGTATCTTGTGACAACTTACACAAATCACATAAAATCCGTAACAGTAATAACTCTGCTATTACGAATGTATTACACGGCTTATAATTTTCTTACTTTATTGAAATTCAATAATTTAAAATAATTAGACTCTGTGCATATATTATGACTTCAAATATATTATGACGTTGCAGAGGATTTGAAAAGCGATGCAAGGAAATATTTTGATAAAAGCAGATAAGTAGAAGGAAACACTTATCTTTTTAGTTAGTCTTGTAACTAACAAACGTGACGTCTGTCAGCTTATGATACCGTTTCAATTTGACTTTCTATCCATCTCAATCGTGCCAATGCCGTGCGAGCGTGATGGATAGAAAGTAAGTTACCTATAGAATCACGGCGTTAGACATGGTAGAGGTACAGGGTATTGTTAAAATTCAGAAGCTAACTGAGTCGGCAGTTTTAATACGTTCCCTGTGCATGCATCACATGTGATGCATTTGAAGATGTTGAAGATACGTGAATGCAGCATATATGATGCACGACATTATTTAAATAATAGGGATAATTTGAAATTTGCACGTACGAGCTAAGCTATGTTAACTTACCCGCACATATCAGCTGTAAAAAGTGACAATTTGATAAAATTAGGTATTGGCGGACTTTTAATACTGTTGCCAGGTTATGCTTGGAATTTTGTGCGAGAATTTGCACGTGAAGGTGTGTTAAAACCAAAAGAGCATTCACTGTACTAGCGCCCGTTCTACGAAATCAACCAATCACGTTTTGTGTACCGATCGAATTTCGTAGAGTGGGTGGGAGGTTAGAACAGTGAATGCTCTTTTAGTTTAACCGCACCTTGAGAGGTGACACTATCGATTTTAGCTGCACGTGTTAAAACAAAAGCTAGAGAAATATAACATAGAAAAAGATGACGTAAGTTGGTGTGCTCTCGTCATCTATTTCTGTGACGCGGGTTTTCTCCAACTTTTCAATAATCATTGACAAAATCCTTCATTGGACCTTACCACCTTTGTGGCTCCTAGGATATCCAATGTTTTCAAGAAAATAATGCAATACAGATATTCTTTAGAAAACAGAAGCTTTATAGCGAAATATTAGGAATCCCGCAGAAATAACGTGTTAGAAAATTCTAGTAGCTAACAAATGGGCCATTTTTTTCAAAGTTCTCTCCCAACTTTTTTTGTAATACGAGTAGGTGTTATTTATATGATTTGTACTCAGAATCGTAAGCTTATTCGATGTTGATAGGAGTAAATTTTAGTCCTAAAATGTATATAATTTTTTTGAACTTTCCATTCCATTGCCGCCATTTTAAATGTATCAAAAATTGGTAACAGAATATAGAATAAACTTTGGAATAAAAAAATCTCCTATCACGATCGAAAGAGCTCGAGATTCTGAGTGGAAATCATTATGGAAAGAATGTCCTAAGACATTTTTTTTGTCTGCTTTCCTAGCCTACTTGGTAGCGACCCTGCCCACGAAGCTGGAAGTTCCAGGTTTGAATGCCGGCTAGGGGATTATTTGTGTTTTTACTTACCACGAATATTTGTTCCTTGGTCTGGCTGTCTATATATTTAAGTATGTATAAATGTATATATCTGTTATACAGGGTGGAACGGAACGACGATCCTTCCCGCTACCGACCGAGTCTACCAAAGATTACAATGAACTTTCAGTATATTTACCAACTTCGAAAAATCTTTAAAAATGTTAACCTCTCATACAAAGTGAGTGATAGTTACGAGTTTAAAATTATAGTATAGGAAAGTAAATTTTCCGTGTTTGTTTTCGATGTTAGTTCAAGCGACCACATGACAACCGTTAATTGAGCTTACTAAGTCGATTTGTCTAAAGGTGCATTGAGACTAAACGAGCGTTACACAAAACGTGATTCGTCGAAATTCGTTGAGTGGGGGATCATCACATCATCAGCCTATCTCAGTCCACAGCTGGACGTAGGCCTCTCCTATCAACTATGCGCATAGGCGCATTAGGAGGTAAATGCCCATAATCACCAGATCACCACGCTGGGCAAGCGGATCGGCGATCGCAGTAATGTGTCCACTATGATGACGGTGCTGCCCGTCATCAATAAAATTAAAGAATGGTCAGTGACACTTCAATCCCTTAGTACGACCCCTACGATCCCTTACGACTCCCGCGGGAAGAGTTGGGGTGGTGATAAATGTATTCTTACTGCCGTCACCACACGGCAAGAGTGGGGGATAGAATGAGCGAATGCTCGTTTGGTCTAAATCCGCGATGTCCCAAAATATTATATTTTTTCTATATCGTAGTAAACTAGTAATAAAACGCTCCGTGTTAACATAATATAACAAAGTTAATAATATGCCATGCTAGTATGTGTACAATATGAGTTGTGAGTCTCAAAGGCGTTCCTACAAGCTTTTGGATATGAAAACGTAAATTGAACTCAATAATATCAAAGGATTCGTCAAGCGCGGGAAGAATATAGTTTAGTGATGTACTGTGTTCAAATGCTTGAATAAGTTGGTTTGTTATTGCTGAAAATATTGCCATAATAATTATTGACAAACAAATTGTATTAGCAGATAAACGGGCCAAATTCAAATTATCCACCGATTCAATCCGATACCGTATTATATTTTCAATTTACGTATATTATTCCACATTGAATACCTATCTATTTAGTGTTTTACTCTTGTGTGTTAATCGCAAATTAAATAAATTACACTGAAATTGTTTTCGCCGATATTCGCAACGTTGGGTGTAGAGTTATGTTTGCTACAGTTGTACCTATCATTACTAAAATAATTAAAAAATACTCAAAATTTCCTTTAAATTAGTTTTTTACGGAAATGGCGATTATCTCAACTAGATTGTCTGATACAGTTGGGATTAAGAGACAAGACTAAATCTGTGTTTAGTTTTAAAGAAAATGTCACTCCAAGAAAAAAATCAGTTTAGAAACATTTATTTTTTCTGGCACAACGGTAGCAAACAATCGTATAGCCCACCATCCTAAAGTAACCACCTATGAGACAAGCCGGCCAAACGTGTCAGGCTTGCTACCGCGAACTTCAAAATTCGTAAATTTTGAGGTTTTGTATCTGTGATCTCAAGGAAGGTCATTAGAGTAACAGAGACAAATCCTCGAAATTCGCGGATTTGCGTTGCCGACTTTCATACAACGTTAGCGATATTTACGACCTCTACTGCTTGTAATGTTACGATTAGCAATATTTTAACTTTTTATTAAGAACATCAGCACATCACTACGCAACTTGTGTTATCCTCAAGAGCTCTCTAACGTACGTCTTGTTTTCTTTTTATAGCCATTTATTCAATAAAGTTGCTTTTTGGCTGTCTTGAGATATTGGAGATGAGCAATAAACTGTATTCTGATGTACGTCATGTACCTGTGTCTATGTAATCATGGAAGTAAAAGCCAAATATACAGAAAGACATAGTTATAATCACCAGAGTCACGCTAGTTTTGTGCAAAATTTTGCTACTTCAACTATGCAAATATCCATTTTCTGGTGTTACTAAGCCCTTACCTTAGTGGGCCACCTAAATACATGCATATCTGCATAATTTTGGATAAAAAACCAGCGTGACTCAGGTGACCGTAACCATGGCAATAACAGACAAAAAAAGTTGATTTACTCAACTATCATTCTTTGCAAATATTCGTTTTACTATTGAGCTCAAATTATTATTGCTCACACACAAAAACGATTACGATTCCGATTAAAAATTACAACAAGGAAAAGCTCCGAATACAATACAATTTCATTTTCATTCCATAATTATGTAAGCGACTTAATTAATTTTAAATAATATTTTCTTACAAACGTCCATTTTCCCAAAATGAATTAAGGAAACGTAAAATTTAATTTAGCAGCATCGAAATAATAATACGGTCAAGAGTGAAAAGAGATTAGGCACTCAGTGTTCCACGACATATTTTTTTAACTATAATTATACATTTATTATTATTTATGTATTTTATTTACTAACTAGATTTTGACCATCAGTATCTGACTCTGTAACACCAGGTGATGATGCCTTCATTGGATTGGCAAAGAAAGATGCTTATTCTGAATTTTAAAAAAAGTTGACAGAAATTAACGGTTCTTGAAGTTTGCGGTAGGCTTTCAGAAGAGTGTAAACATAATTGAAAATTATTAAAATATCAGTTCTGTCATTAACCTTTCTAAAAGCTATACTTGGCAGTGCAGCTTATAAGATGCATACTATTTGACCCACTTTTTGTTTTTTTTTAATACAGAACTTTTTAGTCTACACAACGGCGAGGAGGCTAGAACGGACATTTTTTTTAATATTCTGCCAAGTTTAGGGTTAAATAATTATTTATGTCCCATTCATCCTTATTATGGCAAACGCAGGACATCTATCCACGAGATGGACAGACGATCACATGAAGATCACCGGCAGACGCTGGTTGCAGGTCGCTCTTAACCGGTGTATCTGGAGGTCCAAAGGGGAGGCCTATGTTCATCAGTGGACGTCTTATTTATCGTCTGCTTTTCAGGCCTTATGATTGGTAAGCGCAGATAAGTGCTGTTGTTTAAATCTTTCCAAATAAACTATGTCACAAAAACTGACACTTTCATTACCTATTTATCCTTTAGCTGACGCACCTTACAGTTTTGATTTTAGGCCCTAACATGAAATGCGGCAATTTTAGTAAACATTTACTGTATTTATGAAACATGTATTGTACGCGGGTTTCCTCAAGGGTTTTTACCCATAGTAGGGTAGGAAATGCCACGTTACAATTGGCGCCCAACATGGGGCTGTCACTAATACCACGTCAGCAAAATGAAAATAAATAAATTGGCTTTAGTTGTAGGATGCGAAGCAGAAGGAAAACACAGGGAAAGCAGACCCCACAATCAGATGGGAATAATCAAGCTAAGGAGACAGAGAGAGAGAGAGAGAGAGAGAGAGAAGTTGTAGTTGTAGGGTCAGTTGGTTCTCCGTTTCCTTCTACTACGCAACCCTAAACCTTAAAACCCGATTTCAATCCTCCACCATAAATCCAATAAGCGACTAATTTCGTTGAAATGTCGCGGCAATAAATTTAATAAGTTAACAATAATTAAGCCTTCCGTTCCGGTATTTAAAAGCGCATTTAAAACCGGTCAATTATTCCTATTCGAAATTCGAATGTCATAAAACTGGCGCCGTGATCAGGGAGAGTAAAGACTGGCAATCTCAGCATCAAGCTTAAAGTGGCAGGCACAATCGAGGGATAATACTAGTATGTGACTACTATTTACAGTTATCAAGGATTTTTTTTATTTGTAAGCTGAGGTCCAAAATTATTGTTACTGCTGAAACATTGTGAGAGTGTTTTAAGAGTCGACTGAGGGATTTAAGTGTCACTCAATATTCGTTGCTTGAACTTTGTTAATGCGCAGCAGTACACACTACTGCGGCAATTATGGGAATTTACCTCCTCAATACATCCCATAGGCATCCCATATACATATTTGATAGGAGAGGCCTTCGTCCAGCTGTGGACTGAGAGAGACTGATGATGAGTGCTTAAATATCTATATAGAACAAGACATTATTTAGTCTGACTGCTAAGAACTTCAAACATTATTTAAGTGAAAAAGTTCGTATGCGTAGATCAGCAGTCTATCTATTAATTGGTCTCCAGCCGTAATGAACAGACGGCGCGCGCAGTAAACTATGTCGCTGTTAATATTGCCAAACGCGTTTGGCCGGCCGTTAAATAAAGTCCGATGTACACTGCGAGGTCGATTTATGAGCCGAAATTATAGGATGATGTTATTAGGCTACCTAACTTTTAATTTACAGAATTCGTTCCCAAAATAAAGAATAGGTTGTTGTTCATCTATAGATAAATTACGGAAAGCTTGTAATTGCGGTAGTGGTAATGTTTACAATGTATTCGTTTGTTGGTTATCATTTATTTAAACACAAACCTAATTGCAAAGACTCCAGAAAGAGGGTCATCCTTTAGAGAGTTACTTTTAGTACACCACTATTAATGCAATCGTCATCATTATATCAGCCGAAAGACGTTCACTGTTAGACATAGGCCTCTCTTAACACTGTCACAATGATCGGTCAGTGAATTTAATTAACAGAACTGGCTGTGTGGTGATGGCAGTAAGAAAACATTAAAATGTCACCACCCCAACTCTTCCCGCGGGTGTCGTGAGAGTCGACTGAGGGATTGAAGTCATTGATCATTCGTTGATAGAATATTGATGACGGGCAGTAGCGTCATCATGGTGGACACACTCCTGCGTTCGCCAATCTACCTGTCCAGCGTGGAGATTATGGTAGTTTACCTCCTAATGCTTCTGTACGCATACCCCCTTATTCAAAAACGTTTTATTTCCTAACTTAGTAAGCCCCTAAATATTCTTTGTCTCTTTCGATCATATCAATATGTGTTTAATACAAGAAGGGAGAGCTTATTAAGTTATGAGACGTTTGTAAATAAGGGGGTAAGTTAATAGGAGAGGCCTACGTCCAGCACTGCCGTCATAAGCTAAAAGGCCGTCTTTTGACATTTTAGCGAAATTGACTTTTTGAGATATTCGTAATGTCCAGATTAAGCCGCATCGACCTATCTGGTCCATTTTCTTCTAGGAGGCTTAGTTCTCGAGATAAATTAGTTAAAAAGGCCGTATACACATCAATTTTGCAAGAGTTCCTAATCTAAAAGGCGACTTTTGACCTATTCAAAGCTAAAAGGACGTATATGCTAGCTATACGTCTTTTTAACCTTTAACAAGAACCTAATATTATTCACAGTGTCTAGCCTAAAAGAACGTATAAGACAAATACAAAGCAAAAAAGACGTATAACCTTCAATACGTTCTTTAAGGATAGTATCGGTACCACAACATTGGATCTGACTCTAGTCTAAAACATCGTATAACGTTTTATTTGGATAAAAATGTCGTATACGTAATTTTACCTTAGCATCACTTTACTACTTTTCTTTCACGGCACTAATCTATAAATACGTATTACTGTTATACGTTCTTTTTAGTCTGTACAGAGTTCGTAATTATTCGATGTATACATGTAAAATGGCCGTGATTGTCACAAACTAGTTAATAAAGCCGTATATTAGAACTAGTCAATAAAGACGTAATTGGAGTGAGAAAGACATAGGCCCGAAATTTGTGAATTCCGAAGTTCGCAGTAGGTATACATACAGGTTGTGACGGTCCCTACGAGAGCTGTGGCGACTTATCGCGCGCTAATTAGTCGTTAATATTATGTTCCTTATAATGCAATGATATTTAATATTGATGTTAGGTTCTTTATAATATGCCGTATACATATTATAGCTGCGAAGTATGAAGTATAAGACGAGTCTAGGTGAAGAGGCCGTTACGGGATTTTAGGCCCGCAAAGTCTCGATTTTATACCATATAAATTGTGGTACAGGCTTCATATTATTCAGCCCTTTCAAAATATATATTCATACGAGTTGCAACGCAACAATGCAAAGTCTTGTTGTTTGGTGCATTATGATATTATATTTTTTATCTTGTAATTTTTTATAGTTAGTTACGCAGTTACACAGGGGAAGGAATATGTGACAATGTTTAACTATGAAGCATGGTTTTGGGGATACAGCTCTATTATTTTGTTGTATTTTGCTTAATTTTTTTTTCATGGCTTGGTTGAGAAAGTCACTATTTATTTATATGTCATATTTTATTTATTTATTTTACCTGCTCCTTACTTAATATCCTCGTTTTAAAGTTATATTTAAGAAGTCAAAGATTTGATCAAATTTGAAGTTCATATTTTAAAAACTTTGGATCAAACCAACTTGGGACATCTTATTGTATTACAATCATTTCTGTGAGTAACTCTTAAATCCCAAAACATTATGAGAAATTTTTCTATTTGGTAACCAATATTAAATTTAATTATTCACAAAGTTAATATGTTAAAGAAATTTAAGTTATTTTTGATGTTTTACTAAATGAGAAATCTCGCTATGTCATACTGTTAAGCTTTAAACGTACTGTGACAAATGCTAACTTGATTACCTTTCGTACTAATACCTAAATAGGCTTTTAGTTTAAGTAGGTATCTATCTAAAACATATTATACATGTATATTGTATATACCAATCATGGTTGACACAGATAATTATGTTAAGGAATTTTATGTTTTTGTTAATATTCTACTCAAATAATGTAGGTAACTATTCGAACCAAGGACAATTAAAGTAGCATACATTGTAAAAATGTTTATACTTGAGAATAACACAAACGAGATTCCTTAATTAGTAAAACATAAAAAAACTTGAAATTCTTACGAGTAACATACGTTACAATTATTAAAAAAAAACCTAACGATTTTAAATAAAATTATTAATTTAAAAGATAAGTCTGAGAACAATTTTTATATTTGTTTTGTATACCGTTTTTGTCCGTGATTAAAAATGTGTCTTTTGTTTCAAATATTTGTTAGCCTTCGTAACCTACTTGGTAGCGACCCTGCTTACGAAGCGAAGGTTCCGGGTTGAAATGCCGGGGAGGGCATTATTTGTGTATTTATTTATCACAAATCTTTATTTCTTGGTCGTAGCGGTGTATATAATTTAAGTATTACATTTATATAAGCTTATTATGTATATTGTTGCACTTCACAATCCTTAATTGAGCTTATCGTGGGTCTATGTCGATTTGTGTAAGATTTTCCACGGTATTTGTTTATTATTTATTTAAGATTTTTAATAAAAATATGTTACTGCATAAACGTACTTATATTCATTTAACAGCTAAAAT
This sequence comes from Thaumatotibia leucotreta, assembly GCA_025490895.1. Classification (NCBI taxonomy): domain Eukaryota; kingdom Metazoa; phylum Arthropoda; class Insecta; order Lepidoptera; family Tortricidae; genus Thaumatotibia; species Thaumatotibia leucotreta. The sequence goes on from JALPQI010005623.1 coordinate 9,148, forward strand.
ACTAATCTATAAAGCAGTATATTACACGCCATTGGGATTTATACGTACTTTAAGATTAGCACACGATACGAAAATTTAAAATAAGTATTAATCTTGCTTAAATGCTAACTAAAAAGAACGTATAAGTGCTATATGACGTTTTAACTTAAGACTTTTAATAAAAAAGTATATTGTTGCTAAGCTAAAAAAACGTATGTGACTTTATACGGCTTTTTTGATTAGTAACCATACGTTAACAGGGAAATCCTAAGTTAAAATGCCGTATAACGTGTTTTTACTGCCTTTTAGGTTAGTACAACCTGCAGCTTTTTAAGCGTAAAACTAAGCTAAAAGTATTTTTGTTAAATAAAAAAAAAACTAATGTAATAAAGTACATACAAAAACCGTTTTTTGTACGTACATATATGTAGCTCCCATTTACAAAAGAAAAAAGTGGAAAAAATTGTTTCATTTCGTAGAAATTACAAAAACAAGGTTTTTGGCGATTATCTCGAAAGTAACTTTTGTCAAAAGACGGCCTTTTAGCTTATGACGGCAGACTGCTGCAGTGGACTGAGATAGGCTGATGATGTGAAAGATCTGAACTGTGCCAAAACCTACGAACAAATAAAACATGGAAACCTCACGCCATACTAAATTGCCTTTCAAAAACGGTCCTGCATTTTAGTTGACAAGTGTCACCCCCTCTTCAATGCATCACGGCATCATCACGCAATGAATTTCAATGTCTATAAAAACACAAACCGCCATTTAAAAATAGTTGTCATTGGTCCATCAATATTCTATAAACATTTGTCAAAGATGTTGCGCTGAAATATGCACGGTGTTAAGAAAAATGCTATGTCGTGGCCATCTTGGCACAATTGTACAATTGTTTTTGGGGGCATCTTTGAGCTGGCGTTAGACGTCCATGTTATTTTATTGTCGCAGGCCAAAACTATAAGAAGATTGAGCGATTTCCATTCTCGTTTAATGGAAACGTAATATTCTGATCTACTGCTCACCCATATATCTCCTAGAACCTGCAAACGAGCCATAACTCTTGCTCGTAGCATATTAACACTATCATAGGTTACTCTCTGCTTTTATGAAGACACATTAGACTCGCAGTATTTCCATATGTTACGTAACTAGGACATGGAGGCCTATATGGAGATTATAAATCGCTATTTAATTTGTATTCAAAATTACGCGTATTTTGGTATACCTGTATCACACTAATAGTAGTGATCTGCTTAAGGGTACATTGAGTATCGATTTCTTAGTAAGAGAAAGTATACCTAAGCCGGATTTTTTTGCACCAGATAAATTTTGTTTAACCGTTTCAGTGCGAACGACAAGCCAGGCGTGTCATTATTGTTTTTAACGAATGGCGTATGACACGATAGGCGTGTCATCATAATAATATTCTATGGCGTAAGGCACGCTTGGCGTATCATGAAAAAAATGTTCGCCGCCATAGATAAAAGTTTTTGAAAATGGAACATGCAACGAATCTGTTAATGTGTGTACACAAACTATGTCAAATTATACACATTTTTTTTATTTTCGAGCTGTAATCTCCGAAAATAAAGATTTTTGAGACTCTTATTCTTCCTGTTCAACGATACCCCACCCTACCTACATGATTAGAGCGAAATAAAACACGAAACACGAAATAAAAATCCTACCACTTTGTCGGCGTAATTTATAATTATGTAGGTACACCAGTACCAAATTGCAAATTTCCTTTGGCGGTTAGGCTGCGTTTCTCATCTCTGCGGAAACGCAGCCTTAGTCCGCCACGGAGGTATGCTGCGGATAGAAAGTCAATAGGGTAAACTTGCCTTAATCGTACTCCTGCCTAAATCGTACCCCATCAATATCTTGTGAATTGAAACTGCTGAAGCGGCGCAAGTTTTATAAAACTGAACAACTTGGTCGGTATGTAACATCATTCGAGAAACAACCCCACAGTGGCACTCCATCGAAAATTATTCAATAAGTTATTAATTTCGCTGTTTTCGAGTAATATTTAAGGTCGATTCTTAAGGATTTCAATTTTGATCGCAATGAGCTACGTAAATTATAAGTATTTTGCTTAATTCTTTACTTATTTACGCTATTACTTAATTACGAGAAATATTATCGTCAGTTTAACAACATTTTTTTTTATACGGCAACTTTTAAATCTTAGTTGTCTTATGCCTAAATCGTACTCATCACTTTGTTCTATTTCGTACCGGTATTACGTTTTAGGAATAATCGTTTATTTGACTATATAAGATAAACATAACCAATGGATAATACAATACTTAGTCATGTAAAGTTATAGAAATAACTCTCTGTGTATTAACAAAGGAAATTAAAAAAAAATAAGAAATTTGATCAGGCTCATGTTGTAGGGAGGAATCAAAATAAGAGACAATAATTTGTGTACCTACGCAATGAATTCTGGATCCACTGACATTGTGCTGGAGTCGAGAAATATTTTCGTAATGTTGTTTTCGACAATGCCATGAAATTATGCAGTCCGACAAACAATTATAGATTGAAAAAAAAACGTTAAAATGTTAGGTTTTAAATCTGAAATAAGCAAGCAAGAAAGTCAACAATATAATAAGATTAGTGGCTAAATAAATATTACTAATATCCCTGAATATCATTGGCCATAATAATAAGACTATAAATAATTATATAATCTTAATTTTCATACTAAGTTACGCCGGTACGAAATAGGGATACAGAGGTACGATTTTGGAATACATAGTCTTAAATCGTACTTTTTCCACTTTTTTTTAAATTGTTTTTATCTCAGAATATATTGAAGTTCAAAATTAATTTGTTATTTTAGTCGATTAGTAAATAAATAAAGATTCTTTTGATATCATAAACATATTAATTTCTTATTTATATATCCTGATATTTAGCACTTTCTCTTAAGGGGTACGAAATAGGCAAGTTTCTCCTAGTTATTTATGTGGCTTGTTTATAATAACTCGCCTACGGCTCGTTTCATAAAACAACACTCATGTTTAATGCCTAATTATTTACAGTCACATACATAACTTTATCTACATCCTTATCATAAGTTTAGAATGATAATTTACCTTTATTTACATTGATATCCATTAAGTAAAATTCATCTAAATATAATAATTAAAATCAGTTGAAATTACTCAATTTATGTAAGAATATCCTACAATAAATATGTATTGAAAAAGAAAACAAAAATGTTGACTTTATAATGTTAACAAACATTAATGTACCTACTGACACCGATACTTTAACACTTAAATGCATATTGATGTATATATGCATCATGTAATTTTGACTTTATTGACAGCAAGTCAGAATTCAAATTTGAATAAATCTTTGTCTAGGTCATGCATTTAAGGGTTAATGTTCATATTATGATGCACTGTACGTCAATGTTAACATTATGATACAGCCACAGCACAGACAACATAACATAAGGTTATGTTGTCTGTGAGCCACAGACACCGGTTACTTAATATAGGTCATTACATTACCGCTTCTGAATATATGTATAATAGGATAATTATGATAAGGAAGTAGGTAGATAAAAAGCGTTTAATTTCCTTCAGCAATCAGCATGTTATGTGAAAGCTTGAATTCGCCGACCAAGCTTGAATCGATTCCATAATATTGAATAAGTTTTAATTAAAAAGCCCGAGTCGCCAAAGTTTTGACACGATTAGCGGCCGCAATGGAACGTGCATACTCATACAGTCAGTACCGTCGCCATCGAATATATAGAAGCGGTCGGAGTGCTCACAAATATCTGAGCAGGCTTTTATTGTACAGCTTTAATGCATGATGTGTTATTTTTGAGTACCCCGGCGACTTTACAATATGTAATAAATATTTTTTCCTAACTAGTGCGGAAAAGTATTCTTTGCACACACTTCGCGTGCGTAAATTTCTCTTTTTAAGGCGCTTGTTATGAAAAAAGTCGTTCAATACACGTGTAAAAACTTCTTTTTAACTCGTGTGATTGTCACCCTCGTTTCACTCGGGCTCCAACTTTCACCCGCGTCGAAAGAAAATGTTTTTGCACTTGCATCGAAATGTACTATTTTTATTTCATTTTGCTTTATTATTTTAACAATAAACGGGTCTTAATCGCGTAAACTTCGTTAATATTATCCTTACGTTTCGATCATGACGTTACACCCGTGATAGCAGGCGCGATATTCGATCACGTATGTATCTGACTTCAACGTGGATATGCAACTACAAGATAGGCTTAATGTAAAAAAGTTGAAAACCTTTTTATCCCAACGAAGCTTGGAGCAGATGGTCAAGGAACCCACCAGAATTTCAAAAGACAGCTCATCCTTGCTAGATCTGGTCATCACAGACAGCCCCAATGCTTGTAAGTCAATCCAAGTACTTCACAATCCTCAGCTCAGTGACCACGCAATGGTTTTGGCAGAATTAATAATAACCAAGCCCAAACATGTACCTAAGTACATATACAAGCGGCTACTTTATAAGATCGATACCGAAAACTTCGAAAGTGATCTGGAATCCGTACCATGGGGGGAAATTAGGGATATTCCGGACGTGGACGGGAAAGTCAACAGATTTAACATCTTACTCGCAGGCTTATTCGACAGGCATGCACCTTATCTAGACTACGTATCGATTGCAAACCGCATCCTTGGGTCACTGATAATATTAAAGCCATGATGAGCTTACGGGACAATGCCTTGAAGAAAGCACAAAGAACTAAGGAAGAACACCATCGGAAATACTACAAAGATTTACGGAATTATACTGCCGGAGCTTTAGAACGGGAAAAAACAGCTTATTTTACATTTTATATTAACAACAACAAATCCCAATCAAATAAAATGTGGAAGCACCTGAGAAATTCTTGTTGTCTCAACGAAGGTGATAATCCATGATTCCTCATCATTTACGCCATCCAGACAAAATAAATGACTTTTTCTTAGACGTACCAGGTAGCGCAGTCACAGACCGGGAAATGCAGAACTACTTCACCACTAACGCTATGGATAAACATTTCGATATTGCCAAATGTACGGAAAGTCAGGTGTATAAAATTATAAAATCTATCCAAACGAACGCAAGTGGCCACGATGGTACAACGATAGATATGATCCGCCTAACTCTCGACGTCACCTTGCCCATAATAACACATATAATTAATGCATCGATTTCAACCAGCACTTTTCCAGAAACCTGGAAACTTGCTAGGGTTAGACCGATTCCAAAATCCAACAGAGCGGAAGAGTATAAGGATCTAAGACCGATAAGTATCCTACCTATTCTTTCTAAAGTTATAGAAAGAATTGTGTGCGAGCAACTATCCAATTACCTGGAGGATAACCACCTACTGCCACAAATACAATCAGGCTTTCGCAGCAGACATGGTACAGCTGCTGCTATGGCAAAAGTCACTGATGACATGATTGGTGCATCTGACAAGGGAATGGGCTCAATCCTTGTGCTACTGGACTTCTCGCGAGCATTTGATTGTCTCAACCCGAAACTGCTGATTTCTAAAATGGTCCATTATGGTTTATCTACAGCCTCGTGTAAATGGTTCCAGTCATTTCTAGCCGACCGTAGGCAATACGTCGAAATAGAAGGGGAGCAAGGAGATATACTGAGATCAGAAACGCGTGTAATCAGTCGAGGCACACCACAAGGTTCCATATTAAGTCCATTGCTTTTTATCCTATACACAGCAGATCTAGTTAAAAAGCTTAAGCACTGTACTGCACACCTATATGCGGATGACACCCAAATTTACCACTCTTTCCTGCCAAATCATCTGGACCAGGCTCTTAGTAAAATCAATGACGACTTGGCAGTTATAGCCGACTGGTCCTTCAGCAATAATCTCGTTCTGAATCCTACAAAATCGCAATTTTTAGTGATAGGTAATAAATGGCAATGTTTAAAAATAAAAAAACAAAATCCAAACATTGTTATAAAGGCTGAATCAATACCACAAGTAGAAAAAGCAAAAAATCTGGGCTTAATCATGGATGGACAGCTGCGATACATAGAGCACGTGAATCTAAAAATTAGAAATTCGTTCTTTCGTCTTAAAGTACTGTATAAGCTTCGTAAGTACTTATCAGTTAAAGTCAGAGAGATACTGGTCGAGTCCCTAATTCTCTCTCAATTTAATTACGCAGACACAGTTTACGGGCCGAGACTCCTAGCAGAAACGAAAAGGTCTATACAGCGTATACAAAACGCCTGTGTTCGCTTCTGCTACGAAGTCCCTAAGAGAGCACATATTACCCCGTTCTTAAACGAAAAACAAAAGCTGAATATGGACTATAGGAGGAAACTGCACCTAGCTTGCGCAGTCCGGAAGTTACTAGAGTTTCAGAGGCCTAGTTACCTTTTCGAGAAACTGACATGGGTTAATGACACACGCAGTAAACAGTTAAGGAATTGTACTAAACTTGTAATACCACGGCATAAAACAGCATTCTTTAGAGGGAGCTTCAAATTTGCTGCATCAAAAATTTGGAATGACTTGCCACCGCCCCTAAGAGAACCTATGGGACTACCTACATACAAGCGGTTAGTTAAAAAGCACCTACTCGAGTTGCAGAACAATTTGTACGCTCCCTCCTGAAAACATAATACGCTATACACTCACAAATTCAATCGCTAAATTTATAATTTATAAGCAAGAAAACAGTAAATCAAGAACATACAAGCACTCACGGTTACATCAACACACGCACATACACTCACACACATACACATTCCCGCGCACACTCACACACCTTAACACATAGAACTGCACGGCACCCATTCACCTACTTATGTCTATTATTACCTTATTTCTTTTTTTTTGTGTAACTAAGCGCTGGTTAAAATATGTTAACCTGCGATCGATCGACTCTAAGGGTCCAGTCTGAAAACCAGCGCCAGACGTTAAGCCTGGCACACGCTGAGATTGGAACCCTTTGTCCGAAACTTACATAGACTAGGTACTTTTATTATGTATTTGTTTTAATAAGCATGTATTCTGCAAGGTTATTGTACTTAGTTAATAAGTTTTCAGACAATAAATAATTTTTGATTTGATTTGATTTGATTTGAAACTTAATCTCATGCCAATACCATAAAACAAGTGCTTACTCCTATGCCAGTGGGCCCAGTGGCATTGAAATACGAACATTTTTGACACAAGTGCTGTGTTGCCGGCATAGGAGTAGGTACAATATTTTCGGTCACACATGCGTGTCACTGGCATAAGATTTCTTTCATATAAGGTACCTTATATGATAGAAATCCTAATCCCCGGCTAAGATCTTACTTTAGATCGGGTGACCGCAATAACTACTAAAATAGTTGTATTTTTTCCTCACTGGCTATATTATGCATGACGCCATTTCACCCCGCCCCTGTCACTAGATGCAGCAACCGCTCAGCCGCATCAGTCGTGAGCTACGAACGATTTAAAAAAAAGTGACTTTTAGGAGATCCAATCTTTAACAGGAACGCATGTTCTTCTCCTTACTGAGTTGAAATTAGATACTAGTCAGATCTTAAGCCAAGAAGGTTTTTCAGTAGGGTGCCTTGAAAAAAAAAATAGTGCTACTTTGAGTGTCGATTCGGCTGAGCGGCATCAAGTTTCGGTATCAAACTTGATTTATGTTTTATCACGTACATTACACATCTGCAGGTAAGAGTTAGTGAGAATTCATATATGATTTTTTTGAGACATCCTTCCAACTCACCGTAAAATAGTCCGGTCTTACCCGGGCGTATCTTAAATTCCATCGACATAGTATTAGCACTTAGTGAGGCAGTACCGGAGGCGAACGTGTTAATGATAATAATGAATATACCAAGCCATGATTTCGTATATTTGTATATCCACTTAATCCACTTATTAAACTTACTCAAACTAATGCAAGCCACAAGCCTTAGGCCAGAATATGAATGCCGAGATTAGCATTGAAAACCGTACCTACTCGCAAACTGGAGTTAATTGGAGGCAAACATCTTCATCAACATACCTCGAGGCTTGCTTTATCTGAGCTGAGCGGAGACCGCAAGGAACTCGGAGCTACGAAATATGTCAGAATTGGGTTACGTCTGCGACCATAATACTTTCCATCCGTCCGCACATATCCGTCCATACATACCGTCCATATAACATGGACGTCTAACGCCAGATCAAAAATGCCCCCAGAAACAATTATTGTTCAATTGTGCCAAGATGAGCAGGACATAGCGTGTTTTTCCTAAGCACGCGCTTATTTCGGCGCAACATCTTTGACAAAATGTTTATTGAATATCGCCAATCAAAACTTTGATGGACCAATCACAACTATTTTTACCATATTATAGGTTGACATTGAAATTCGTTGCCGCGATGCACTGAAAATGGTGACTGAAAATTCAGAACCGTTTTTGAAAGGCAATTTAGTATGGCGTGCGGCTTCCATGTTTTATTTGTTCGTAGGGTTACGTAAAACCATACAACTGTAGTCCAGTAGGTATTTACTACAACTATTACTACTAGATCAGTTTGTTTGATATTTTCACGCCATCATGACGCGACGCCCGAATAGTGTCGCATTGTTTATTCAAAATGTCCGATCGATAGGACTTTTCGCGTGCACGTAGGGCAAGGCCACGGCATCGCATCACATACATTTGCGACTTTGTCGCATCGAATCGCGTTGCAAATCTCGTCGCTCTGAATTGCCTACACGTAGGACATAGCTCTCTCTCTCTCTCTCTCTCTCCTCAGCATGATTATTCCCATCTGATTATGGGGTCTGCTTTTCCTGTCTTTTCCTTCCACTTCGCACAATCGGACGTGTCGTCTACTGTAACGTCGCAAGCTCTCATGTCTTTTGCTATGGTATCTGCCCATCTCATCTTTGGTCTTCCTCTTCTTCGGAAACCGGTAATTTGCAGATCCATAGCAACATCATATTTTAAAGACAAACGGGTCTTAATCGCGTAAACTTACGTTTAATGATGTTTATAAAATCGATTGTAGCTGTGGTAGTTCCTATATTGGGGAAACCAAACGCACCATAGCGGAAAGGGTCAAGGAACATATCACGGCTGTTAAAAAGCGTCAAACGAATAAGTCTGCTGTGGCCGAGCATTTGTTGGAGTCCGGACCTAACCACTGGATTGAGCTCCATAACCCGAAAGTCCTCTCAACCGAGCGTATACATCATAGCCGAAAAGTACGTGAAGCTATTGAAATTAAGAAACATCGGAATTTTAATCAAAATGAGGGGCAAGGAATCTCATCCGCGTGGAATCCCGTGATTTACAAATGTAAGCGTGGTGAAACATCCATTTTAAAGCCATTGGATGTTGTGAGTGTTGTGTGTAGGCCTAGTGACAACCCTAGCCTAGAAGTGAATAATCAAGATCAAGTGCGGGTAGTTCGAAAAACCCGCGCAGCTCGAAGGTGTTGATACATTTTCTCGCCAGTCTGCCTGCGACCACGGGTGTAACGTCATGCCCGAAACGTCAGGATATCATTAAACGTAAGTTTACGCGATTAAGACCCGTTTGTCTTTAAAATATGAGTGATAATCGTGAAAGTTTAAATCCATAGCAACATTCCCGATGTACTCAGGAGGTCTTCTCTTTACGTGTCCGAAGCATCTCAGTCGACTTTCCTGCAGCTTATCGGCAATATCACGTACTCCGAGCTCCGAGGCTACCGCCAACGTATTCGTTGCGTATCTTGTCGAGCCTCAGTACTCCGCACATCCACCGAAGCATCCTCATTTCTGCGACTTGGACAGACCTAACGTGTTTCTGCGTCATAGCCCATGTTTCACTCTCGTAAGTCAGAACATAGCCTTATAAGTTAATATGACGAACAATTTGGTAAGAAATGAACCGATCATTGAGTGACGCAGGTACGAATACGAAGCCAACTCCGATAATTCTCAGCTCCTAGGAGCATCTACTGAAGAATGTCAGCATTCAGCTCTGACGGGGAGTAATTAGTGCTATTGCTGGAGGTAGGGATTCTCACTTTGACCGCTGATGATAATGCTTGTTTAACATAGTTATAGTCAAAATGACAAACAATTTGGTAACAAATGAATGCTATATGAAGGGTCCACGGAAAAAACATGTCCAGTGCTTTAAAAAATCAGGGCAAATTCACAACTTATTAATAATATAATATAATGTCTTGGGACATCTTACACAAATCGACCTAGTCACACGGTAAGCTCAATTAAGGCTTGTGATATGGGTACCAGGCGACGATATATATAATACATAGATACATATAGATACTTAAATACATAGACAGCCATGACCAAGGACCAAATATTTGTGATAAATAAATTCACAAATAATGCGCTCGCCGGGATTCGAACCCGGAACCTCCAGCTTCGTAGGCAGGGTCACTACCAACTAGGCTACGGAGGCTGACAAAAAAAAGTATAAGTTATTCTGTTACAAGTAAGGTGGTTTTCCTTCTGTAATTTGAATTGACTAGATATGTCCTTTCCGTGGACCCTTCATATGTAATGCTATAATGCTATTTTATCGTTCAAAATCATCATTTAATAGTCCATCCCATATATATACTGCTTTTTCTGTCTGTTATTAACTTACTGCCATGGTTACGGTCTCCTCAGTCACGTTGTTTTTTTATGCTACTTAAACTATTCAAACATATTTTTTCTGGTGTTAACTCTTTCCGTAATGGGCACCTACAAGCATACATTACATGCATGTTTGCATAATTTAAGTAGCATAATTTTGCATAAATAAGCGTGACTCAGGCGACCATAACCATGACATTAACAGACAGACAGAAAAAAAAGTTGATTCACCGACATGACAACGGTATTTTTAATATAATTATTTGCCGATTTCTAAGAATGAACTTTTGACAGTTGTTATAGATCGATCCTTATTAATATGAGGGTAAGACTCACCAATTTATCGATAGTCTTAACGTCATTTAAGGCTCATTTCTAAACTGTCAAAAGTTCATTCTTAAGTTGCGTTCAAACTAAAAGAGCATTTGCTGTTCTAACCTCCCACTCTACGAAATTCGATCGGTACACAAAACGTGATTGCTGGATTTCGTAGAACGGGCGCTAGAACAGCGAATGCTCTTTTGGTTTAAACGCACCTTTAGAAATCGGCAACTATAGTCGTAGAAGTATGAACCTGCTATACTGTAGATCAAGTGTTATTATTTAACAGGTTACCTACCCTTCACAATTTAAACTTACCCTTTTCTCTCATAAGCCACTTCTTTATACATAAGTCGGTTTATAAACATCATTATGCTCACTTATACATGTCGCCACGTGACTCAACTCGCGAAATTACCAGTTCTGCTAATTACTCAATCTCACCCGCGAATCCTGTCGCGCCACTCTAATATTAACGTGCGCCACGGACATATAATGTAGAGGTTTTATGTTTATACGGGAGTCACTATAAAACATATTTCTAGATTAAATGGAACAAATCAAACTATTTAACGGTTTATACACGGTACTCGTGAGTACTGCGAGAGGTTTTAATGGTGTATTTCTGACCAAATTTAGAGTCTTTAATGTTGTATAACGTAGATTTGGTTTGGTTTCAGAGATAATGTAACTTTACTCGAATTTAGATTTTTATCGTCATTGTTTTTCACTCTTACCTAACGGGTGGTTTATTCGGTAGTATATCGTAAAATAGTTTCAGTAAGACATTTCGCACGCTGTAGCATTGAGGTGAAGATAGATACCACTCTTTAAAGCCTGTCTTGCCAACAAATTGCTTCTACAGCTTGGCAAGTAAATTTAAGAACCTGTTAACATTTTTGGTAAATACATTATAAAAAAAAAACAAAACTAACAATCTGATTTATAACGTCACTTAGATATACAGTGTGTGCCTTTCATAACGACATTGCTTTTAAGGGGTGAAAGTCCAAGTCTTAATGAACTGAAATGTGCTGGCTAAGACAGTAAGACACAGAAAGAATTGTTGATGTAAATTTGTTGTGCTAGTGTAGTCCAAATCTCGCATGTTTTAAATTGTAGTATTTTCTAGTACTAATGGATAATTCAGTAAATAAGTTAACGTCGGCAACAGTTCGCAGTTACTTTAATGATTTCATCGAATTAAAATGAAAACGAAACTAGCTTTTCCTCTCAGAAACGTCAAATAAATGTTTGCATTACATTGCTGCTCGAGATTTTTATAAAAATTAATTACTCTTAAATAATAAAGGCAATTGTTATATTCTTTTACTAAAATGGTTAACAACACCTTAATCTATCGTTCTTTAAAAGCAATGTCGTTATCAAAGACACACACTGTAGTTCCTGAGTACCCCAGGGTTTCAATTAGTTGACTGTACAGTGTAGGTACATACTTGGAAAAGAGAGATGTGTGGTACATCACATGCGAAATCCATCTACAGCTATGTCTGTTCCATGCACCTTGTTAAACTTTGTTCATCTGCCGACGGAACACTTAATTTAATCTTTACTAAGTTACAAAGCAAGTTTAAATTAAGATTATTTATAGAGGATGCAGCGACGCGTAATTAGGCCCTCGCATTTTATTAAATATCTTGTTAAGTGTGTTTGAGATTCCTGAATCCTAACTATGAAAAAGCCAGGATAGGATACACTGACAGGGCCGATTTTATAACCATCGGCAAAACTTAGGGGGTTAATTCTGAGGTCATATTGATGAACTTTTCATGATATCGACATCGAATTCGAGAAAAAAAAGTCTGATGTTCCATAATAGTAAAACTTGAACGATGAATAAAAAAATACCCTGTTAATTCGATATAAGGTCTTAACGTCGCGTCGTGATGGCAGTAAGAATCTATTTTTTCATCACACTTGCTGTCTAAGCGCGTCATTGCTGGCATGGGTAGAGGGAGTAATAGAAAAGTGAAAATCCCTAGGGAGTAATAGAAATGTCTGGACGTCATAGAATAATATTTTGTTTTAAAACTTATTTTTTGTCCTCAAATGTGATGAAAAACATTGTATGCATCACGGTCGGTAAGCGGAATACTAACTCGAGTGCTCGAGTCATTAAAAACCCTCCGCCTACGGCGTCGGGGTTCTAACACTCTCGTTAGTAATTCCGTACTTACCTCCCTTGATGGACAATGTGCTATTATAGCATAGATTTTCATTAAAAGTGTGTTTTATCAGTCACCAGTTATAACTGGCAGCTTTCCTTTGACTGACTGGCCCCTACATTTTTAACGACCAAAATGGATTTAGGACATCTGTTACTAACAGGCTGTTAAATTGGCACAAAGAAAACTTCGCTAAAACCACGTAGGGATGAATGTCACTGAATTATACGTATGACTCGTTTTATTTCTTGGAATGAAAATGAAGTTGATCTAGAGACAAATAGTTTTGATTTTTTATATTAAGAATCAAACCCTAATAATTTAAAAAATACAACTTCCAGGGTACCCAAGATAACGTAAAACTGATAAATATTTGAAATAAGCATGAAATATTTATTTTAAAACGCTACTTTATCATAGTATCATGCAAAAGTCAATTTTCAGTTCATGCATGAAAAAACGTGTATCAATCCTATTAGTATATACAGGATGTAATCGATAAGTGTTTGCAGGCCATAATTCCGTAAATATGAGAGATATCAGAAAAGTTTTAACTGATATCGAAAGTGCATTACCCAACGAGTAAAATTACACTAATAACAGTAATAACTTTTTGAAATAAAATCAGAAATATCTCAAATATTAATTTCAAACCCTCCAATACATTTAGTACGTAACCGTTCATTCAAAGACTAGTTTAATACGAATATTTTTGTATTTAAGAATAAATGTTAGATAAATTATATCATAAACGGTAGTATTATTATTTTATTAATTTTAATTTTTATTGTACAAATAAACAATTTTGATTTGATTTTTTATTTTGATTTTGATATTACAATGTATTCGTACAAATAATAATTAATGGCTTTAGCAGTTAAGTTACATGAAACTCTGCGTTAAATAAAATGTTTTTGGAACTTAAATAAATAAAAAAAATAATAATAACGAATCTCTAACAGTTTTATCTCCTACGACACCCGACATTCTTTTAGGCTGTAAGTCGTCAAACTGAATGTATTGGAGCGTTTTAAGTTAGTATTTTTAATATTACTTCATCTATTTAGAAAAAGTTATTAATGTAATTTTACTCGTTGGGTAACGTACTTTGGATATCAGTTAAAAGTTTTCTGATATCTCTCATATTTACGGAATTATGGCCTGTAAACACTCATCGATTACACCCTGTATAGTGTATGTAAAATATACCGGGTGTTTGTAAAATATACACAAATCAATTTGTGTTTTTTTGTGTGTGTGTCAATATAATTATTTTCGTTAAGAAGCTAGAGTTTTAGGGTAAGTGCCTATATCTTATATAAGGGAACATACCCATACTACGTGACCTGTTTAGGGGGGGGGAGGGGGTCTGTCAAAGTACCACTTTTGGTCACCCGGGGGAGGGGGGGGGGGTCTGGTATCTTCTCACGTGACTAGTAATTTAGTAGTAGATTTCGAGATTATTTTGTAATAATGTAATTTAAATTGGATTTACACGCCACCGTTTTTCCCATCACAACATTTTTAAAACCAAAAGTACAATTCTACTAATTAACCTACGCCAGTACTCTTAAAGTACGCGTTTTTATAGACCAAAAAATACCACGTGAAAACCAGGGGGGGGGGGGGTTGTCTTGGCATATACTACGCTTGGTTCACCAGGGGGAGGGGGGGGGGGGGGGTCAAAACGCTTAAAAAAGGATACGTGGTATGGGTATGTTCCCTAAGTAGTTTACCAGGTGTGTTACGACCATGTTCAAAAGATAAAGGGTTCAAGGAACACCAACATTTTGATATTTATCTGTGAAATTGCCCCTGCCCCTACCAGGCAACTTCTATTAATGTCCTTAGTAAGCTGTTCAATTTAACGCATATCATGGACGAAACTTATTTCGCTTTTTTTTTTACCTAAATGCACGGAGTTCCCGTTATAGTACGGTCAAATCGTATATTAAACTCGCAAAACATGTAGTAAAGCTGCATTTTTGGTATGTTATTTAGACACCATAGGGCAGTATAAAACCACATTTTTCAAGCAAAAAAAAGTTGTGCTAGCTGCGTTATGCGTGAAAAACTGTGAAATTTACTGTCTATTTTTAGTTTCTGATTTTTATAAAAAAAGCCTTACGTTTTTTGACAATATGTATCAGGTAGCGTTTAAAGATGAATGAATTTGTAACAAGATGAGATAACATGCATTACCGTAGGTCTTATAGTTTCAGAGATTCGAGACTTCAAATAGTACCCTGTTTTGTAAACTAGATAAAATGTTGAGTTTTGCTAACGTTTTTGGTTTAATATCGGCTTATCTAATTATGCTACGAAAAACATGAAATAATTATCTTATAGCGCAATTAATATTCTTTCATTTAAGGGTAAAATCAGGTCAGTAAACTTTGTGATTGAAACTAAAAACGCGAAATTCAAAAAGCAGGAGGACCGCTATCTAAGTTTTTCATACAAATCGCAAGTCGTGTTGCAAAGCTGCAATTTTAGTATATTATATAG
Source organism: Thaumatotibia leucotreta (assembly GCA_025490895.1). Lineage (NCBI taxonomy): Eukaryota > Metazoa > Arthropoda > Insecta > Lepidoptera > Tortricidae > Thaumatotibia > Thaumatotibia leucotreta. Next base: position 24,770 of record JALPQI010005623.1, read on the forward strand.
GCCCTATAAGGACGTACAAAAATGCATATTACAAGAAAAACAAAAAAGGAATTTCTGCATAGGACGAAAAAAACTGAAAAAATATTGGACTTCTTTTATTTTTTGACGTTTAATTAAAAAACTATTATCTTTTTCATACTAATTGCTACCAAACATAGAAAGAATATGAAATTTGAAAGGATTTGAGCTACCTTGCATGAGCCTAAATTATATAGATTTAGAATAACGACATTTCAAAATATGCCCTTCATTAAGTTAAGAAAATGAATGCATGTTTTGAAGCCTCGTATACCCCCAACTATAAGACATACAGTAATTGTTATCGGCTCAATTTGTTCCAAATTTAATGTAGTTATTATCTACAATTACTTTTTTTTCTTAGCGCGAACGTTTTGCCAATATTTAGTGAATAGCTTTAACATAACCTAAAATTTGTTTATGTTTTGATAAAAGGGCACTTTATGAATTGTCGTATCTCAACTTACGGTGATGCAACGTAGCTCAAATCCTTTCAAATTTAATGTTCTTTCTTAGTTTTATAGCAATTAGTATCAAAAAGATAATAGATTTTTAGTTAAACGTCAAAAACTAAAAAAAGTGCGATTTTTTTTCCGTTTTTTACGTCCTATGCCCAAACTGTTTTTTTGTTTTTCTTTTAATATACGTTTTCGTTTATATCTATAAGGCCTTTATAATATACCAAAATTGCAGCATTGCAACTCGACTTGCGATTTGTATGAAAAATTTAGATAGCGGGCCTCCTGCCTTTGGAATTTCGGGTTTATACTTTCAACTACAAAGTTCACTGACCTAATTTTACCCTTAAATTAAAGAATATTAAGTGCGCTATAAGGTCATTGTTGCATGTTTTTCGTAGCATAATTAGGTGAGGCGATATTAAGTCGAAAACGTTAGCAAAACACAAAATTTTATCTAGTTTACAAAAAGGGGTACTTTTTAAAGTCTCGAATCTCTGAAACTATAAGACCTACGGTAATGCATGTTAGCTCAACTTGTTGGAAATTTATTAGTCTTTAAACGTTTATTACACATGATATCAAAAAACGTAAGGTTTTTTAAATAAAAATCAGAAACTAAAAAATGGCCGTAAATTTCGAAGTTTTTCACGTACTACCCAGCTAGCACAACTTTTTTTTGCTTGCAAGATATGGTTTTATACTGTCCTATGGTGTCTAAACAACATACCAAAAATGCAGCGATACTACTTGATTTGCGAGTTTAGGGTAAAATTATGTACGATTTGACCGTACTATTATGGCACAGGATAAAAATTTTCTTTCTCACAAACAGATTTTTTTTATTATTTTTCCCTGAACGTAAACCTTTATTATACTCTGTTTGGTTTGATGTTTAGAAAAAGGTAAACAATCTTGCAGTATCTTTTCATTGAAAAATCCATATAAAAATCCAAACTAGGTACTTAATCTAAAACACTGTATTTCCTTGTTATATTACGTATATTTGCTAAAACTTATTTTTTACTCGTAGTTTTCAATAAGAAGATACTGCAAGATTGTTTACCTTTTTTAAACACCAAACCAAACAGAGTATTATAGAAAATCATATTATTTTTTCACGCGAGAAAAAGTCGTGCATTGTAAGATTAAAATCTGTCGGCTTATCATAATCACAGTGTAAAACTGTATATTCAAATAATGTCACCTCATCAGATGTACCTATGCCTATTTTTACAACTTAAAAGTCCTATACAGATTGAAAAAGTTTAATTTTCGATGAAAACACCCAACGCGTACATACGTCAGATTTTAATTTCCGTTCCAGTTATTTTGTAAAAGTTCATTCCAAAGTTGAATAAACGTGCGCTTACGTCAACTGTCACTTCAACTGGCGGTTGAATGACTCATCATCATCATCATCATCATCAGCCTATGATAGTCCACTGCTGGACGTAGGCCTCTCCTATTAACTATCCGTATAGACGCATTAGGAGGTAAATGCCCATAATCGCCATTCTGGGCAAGCGGATTGGCGGTCGCAGTAATGTGTCTACTATGATGACGCTGCTGCACATCATCAATCTTTTATCAAATAATGGTCAGTGGCACTTCAATCCCTTAGTCGACTCTTACGATACCCACTGGAGCAGTTTTTTATTGCCGTCACCACACGGCAATACGAGTATCCCATCTAAAATCAACATATTTCCACTTGATGAGATCGGTGTTGCTTTGAAACCAAAATCATCGATTAATCTCAAGTTACTCTGACTAGTAAACTCGTGGGTTTCGAGGATATATTAAAAAATGTCTTAGACACCAAGGATTTTCTAGAAGAATATGCCTTTTCTTTAATAAGGGTATATGTATGGCCTTCTTTGGCATTTCGATTGCTTCGCAGAGCAATCGTCTCAGGAAATCGTTATTATGTCAAATTGTAAAATAATTGATGGCATGCAAATTTTTCTGTCAAAAAATCATCAGGAATTACAAAAATAGCAAGTCACAAATAAATTAGAATAAACAATCCAGCTGGGTTGGGCGGCGTTGAACAAACTAGCGGAAATCCCGCTGACATTCCACAATGCCTGAAACCCCGCCTCTAATCAATGTGTCCTGCCCACCATGACATACGGTGCCAAGACATGGACGCTCACTAAGGAGGCTATGCATAAAATAAGAGTAGCACAAAGAGCCATGGAGCGCGCCATACTCGGCATCAAGGTACAAGACAGTGTGAGCAATACCGAGTTCGACTTCGCACGAAAGTGCAAAACGTCGGAGACGTTATTACAAAACTGGAGTGGAGTTGGGCAGGACACATTGCCAGGCAGTGATGGCAGGTGGACAAAAATGTTAACGAATTGGTGGCCGCTTTCAGATGGGAGAAGCGCAGGGCGTCTGACCGCTCGATGGGTGGACAATATTCGGATGAATACGGGTCACTTTTGGATAAGGTTAGCTCAGGACCGGGACCAGTAGCGTAGGTACAAGAAGAGAGGCCTATGCTCAGCAGTGGGCGAATAACGGCTGAATATGAAATACAGTGGCCGAGTGGTGACGGCAGTACGAATACATTTATCACCACCCCAACTCCTTCTAAGGGTGTCGTAAGAGTTGACTAAGGGATTGAAGTGTCACTGATCATTATTTGATAAAATATTGATGATGGTCAGCAGCGTCAACATAGTGGACACTGCGAACGCCAATCCGCTTGCCCAGCGTGGCGTTTATGGGCATTTACCTCCTAATGCGTCTATACATAATTAATAAGAGAGGCCTACGTCCAGCCGTGGACTATCATAGGCTGATGATGTATGTAAATATAGTAAGACAAAAACAGAGCATTATGAATCATTTTAATGGGAAAATAAGTCAATAATATTATTAGTTACTTCGATCTGACTACCGACAACTGATTGTTGGATAGTGAATCTTCCGTATACTTATAGAAGAACTCCGATTAACCGAACTATTTTCCGAATTATAACTAACGTGAGACCCAAACATATTTAACACACGCCATACACGTCGGGCTTTGCGGATGCTCCATGATGAGGATTCTCTAAATGCATCAAATACGTCGAGCAATTATCGAGTTGAATTTAAGTGTAGCCTATGTCCAGCAGTGGACAATATGCTGATGATGTTTGTGTTCAGCTACTGGTTTGTCGGAGCCTAACGAGTCAAACCCTTATGGAATAGCAAGCCGCTTCCAAGGGGTTCCTTAGCAATAGGACCCGACACCGCCAATTAATTGTCCAGTCTAGACTGTAGTTTTAGTGCCCATGTGAGACTTATTGCCTCGTTTAGAACACTAGATGGATAAACAGCGACAAAGTTGGCTGTGATATTGTATGGTGTGGCAACTCTAGAAACTTTACCACGAAGTTAACAATGAAGTTCTTTGAGCCACTGAAACCAAATGCAGTTCAACGAGTTTGTGTACCGTAAAACGGGGTGACTTTAACACGTTCGCCTCCGGTACTGTTTCACTAAGTGCTTATACTATGCCGATCGAAATTGTCTGATAAGTAGAAATCCTATGCCAGTGACACACATGTGTGACCGAAAAGATTGTACTCCTATGCCGGCGACACACACTTGTGTCAAAAATGTTCGTATTTCGATGCGACTGGCATAGGAGTGAGAACTTGACTAATGCTAGTGGCATAAGAATGAGATTATTTTGAACACGTATGTGTGTCACTGGCATAGGAATACAGTTTTTTCGGTCACATATGTGTGTCACCGGCGTCGAATGTGTTAAAAGGCAGGGGCGACTTTGAAATCTTAGTTTTTAACTCATACTGTATATTTTCACGCCTTAAGTCAGTTAAATCTAATCGGATTTTGAATAAGCCACTTTTGAACCTAAAAGGACCAATAAATTAAATTCAATTGACACTTTTATGATTACCTATCAAAGTAACCCCATTTTTTTCTAAAGTCACCCCGTTCCAGGGTACTCTTAGTTTAACATTGAGTTTGTAAAATCGAATTGAGAGCTAAGTGTTCTTGATTATAATTAAATTGATAACAAGCATTTAAATTCTTAACATAGTGTATTTACTCTCAAGAGAAAGTTTCGGGTCAAATGTAATTTTGATTAAAAAATTGCTTAAACATATTGTTTTCAATATTTCGTACCATACCACGGCACTCGACTACTCGTATGACACGATAGTAAAATAGTACATACAATACTAATGCGAAAAAAATTAATTTAGTTTCTGAGTTGAGTTGCACGTGTATCGTACGACATTTTTCATAAGATACATAATGGCACTCCGAAGATTTCGACGTGACATAAAACCACCACTTCTCGCATTAGCGCGTAAAAAAAAACATCTGTAACGAATTTTTTTTTTTCGCACTTGTGTCGTAATGTGCTAATTTAGTATAATATATTTATAATGTACGAGTATATAAATAGTATGACCTACTAACCCAAGTTAATATTCTCAAATCTCATGCACCACGTACCTACAAAGGGATCGCGAACAATATTCTCGCACATCTTAATCCTGATATACGTGCTTTTGATGATGAGTTGAAGGTGCAACAGATCACTTATTAGATGAAACATCGAAGACCATTTCGTTGCGTGCCTGCATATGGTACATCTCAAAATAGAACTGTGTGGTAAAAGGGTTTCCGACCATATTTTTCTGCAATACGACCACATCATCCATAATCTCGGAAGACCCAATGTATATTAAAATGTACATACTTACCCCCTTATTCATAAACGTTTGCTAACTTAACAAGCCGCTAATAATTGTTTGTCGCTTTCGGTCTTAACAATGTGTCCATAAGATCAAAAGGGACAAACAAACATTACCGGCTTGTTAAGTTAGCAGACGTTTATGAATAAGGAGGTTAGTTGTTGCAATCCAAGTTGAACCTTTCGTGAACCAATTAATGTAGAATTTCTTTTGTTATATTGCTTTTTCAAACAAAAATCTTAGCAATTTACATATTATAAAAAAAGGTTCAAATTAAAAATAGGATAAGTTACAATGGTGGACCTAACGAGGATAAAATTATATTTTGAAATGTGGCCGTATAGCAGGCACGATCTTTGGTATTCCCTTAAATATATGGAATAAGAACAGAATTACACAGGCGTAGGTAATATTTATTGTGTTGTGAATATATACACGTTGCATCAAGTAGTTATTATGTATGTAATATAGCAGGCAAATTTGTGTATTAACTACAGGTACAAAGTGTTTGCCACCCAAAGAATATTTGTATTTGTCGCTGTTTTTTACTGTCAAGTTAGTTTTCCAGACCGCACAGAGTCTATTTGAGACACTCAATGGACTATAATGATTCCCGCTTTAAATTAATGGCAATTTCAAAATACCCCAACGCCGTGAATTGTGACATTCCCTTTAGATTGCTTAACGTTTCAGGAAGTAAGCATTATATTAATTTTCGTGTATGTGTTGACATGATAATAACAGCGGATGACGTGAAATGAATTATTAATAGGAAATGTGATATGGATAATTCTTAGTATTCCCTATGGCGCGTTTCAAAGAGATTAAGCTTAGTTTCTACATAATACAGAATAGATTATTAAATGTACCAACAGGAGTTTCATTGTCTCATCATCATCACCTCAGCCATAAGACGTCTTCTGCTGAACATACCTCCACATGTACTGGTTATATGCGACCAGCATCCAGCGTGTCCCAGCGACCTTCATAAGGTCTTCTCTCCATCTTGTGGGTGGACGTCCTACGCTGCGTTTGGTCTCCACTCGAGCACTTTTCGACCCCATCGACCATCTGCTCTGCGTGCAATATGGCCGCCCATTGCCACTTCAGCTTGCTAATCCGGAGATCCGGATTGTCTAGTAATATTATTAACGTTTAATAGCGGAAACTTCTCTCCGGTATTATATAAGGTCCTAATTTATTAGTTGCTGATATTTTAACACATGATAATTTACATTAAAATAATTAACTTTAAATATAAATTAAGAAATCTTTTCACGTAATTTTTTTGATTTCATTTTCCTAACAAAAAAATTAAACACCTTCGCTGCGGCAATTAAGTTAAATTGTAATTAACCATACTTGTACAGGTCACATAATAATATGACCTGTTCCGCAGTGAGCGTGTTAAAATTTCGTCTAAAAAAAATCATCATGTGTGCATTATCACATGTCACAAAAACACTGTCTGTCATGTCATCAAACGACACAATCCAACGGAAAATAACATGACATTGACAATAAAGTACCTATTTAATTTATCGACGAGAAGTGGCCAGTTCCAGTTAAGTGGTACGTAAAAGAGGTACTAGAATCTGTTCAATGAGTTTTCATTTAATAATCACATAAACAGGGTGTTTTACGTAGGAAATTTGTTTTCCGTTTTCTCCAAAAAAAACATCGTAAAAGCTATAAAGTTTCACGGTTTAATATACTCCAGAGACCGAGTACTATCAGCTGTAAAAATATCTGCATCTAATAAATTAGGACCTTATATATTGAAAACATTTGTAACATATTAATTTTATACACCGTGGGCTGTTTAAACCCGACCGATTTTAACAGTGTATTCCTGACCACATTTAGAAACTATAATGTCGTATAAACTTTTTTCTGGATATCGCCTAGTTTCAGAGTTATTACCAATTAAAAAAAAAAAACATATTTTCTAATTGTTACTCAGTACAAAAGGTCTTTTTAACGGCGTTGGTGCCATTATGGAGAATAGTCTCACTAACCCCATTAATAGATTTCAAAAGTGACAAATAAAACCTTTAAAAAAATGAGGTTTTTGTAAAAAAAAACGTTAACACTCATTGTAAGTGCTAGTTTTATGAATAACATTTACTTTTTATGTTAAAATACATTCAAAAATGTAAAAAAAAAATTGAAAACAAATTTTTTTTTTTCGCCAAAAATGACAAAAGTCATATAACATTTTTTGTTTGTTTTTCATCAAAAATGCGTGGTTAAAATCTTTCGGGTTTAAACAGCCCACAGTGTATAAATGTTATGTTGTTAAAATTAAATTACTATTGTAAAGCGTGCTAGTGGCGCTTGCTCGGAAGGGCTTCCAGTTCCACGGAAGACCAACGTCAAGAAATCAAAAGCACGCCTTGGCACCAAACTGTGTGTAAGACTTTTATTTATTTTATTTTATTTGAGAAGGTACAATAACATGATACAAGCAGAATACATTCAAGAGAAAAAAAAGTATATGGAAAAAAAATAAGTACATGAATTTTCATCAATGTTATATTCTTCAACAGTGTTGTTATGTACTAACCCCCTTATTCATAAACGACTCCTAACTTAGCAAGACGCTAAGTCTTGGCTGTCCTTTTCGGTCGTATCAAAATGTATATAGAAACTTTCTATTCTTTTGTAGTACAGTCGAGGAATTTAATTTCCTACCAATTTCGTACCTTGTCACAGTGACAATCAATATGAAAGCTGCTAGGACTGTCAATGTCATATTATAGCTACTATGACAAGGTACGAAATGGGTAGGAAATGAAATTCCTCGACCGTACATATATTATATGAAAAGACCCTGTTGATGGCGGATATGCCTCTGTACGTAAATATGTTAAATTAATTGAATTGCTAATCACAAATAAATAAAAGTTTTTCTTATCTTAGGACATTATTAAGCCCGCCATTTGTGCCTATTTGTATTGTGCAATAAAATAAAATAAAAAATATATGACGGAGCTATAACAAATAACAATTGAATGCGCCACAAATTACTTACAAATGGATATGTTTTTTAATTGTATTTTTTGGGGTTTATTTTCATTGCGAACGTAGTTTTAGGATATCAAGACGAATTAATTTAATAATTCAAAGTACCTCTTCATTCATAATGTCAATTTTATAATTTCTTGCAAAATTAAATTTTAAATGATATTTATTACATTTAAAATTTTAAATCGCTTAAATAGCCATTATCATTCTTAAAATCACCTTAAAAATTAGAAAAAAATTAAATAAAAAAAGACATACATGTCCATTCCTAAGTCACTTGTAACGTATTCAATTGTTAGTTGTTTATAGAGATAGAAAAACGTATTACTATTCACGACTCATGTTTCACTTTGTATTACATCCCACACAATTCCTTTCCATTTTACTGTTAATTAGAAAGTCTCAAACTTGACTCAAATGAAGCCAATCAATTTGAGCCACTCAAGTAATTATCTTGCAATTTGACCGCCATTTTGCTCCCTTCTGATTACAACACTTGAGCCCATCGGGGGGACACTTAACATATTTGGCATGTATAATTTATAGGTGCAGACAGGGACTACTAAAAATAACGACTGGTGATGAGTTAGTTAATCAAAGATCTCATACCGGTATTTTATCCATAGAAAAAAAACGGTTCGTTTTTCGTTCCATTTCGTTCTTCGGTATATAAATATATACTACATAAAGAGTAAATATATAAAAGGTTTTAAAATATTGAGCTAGTTCGAAGTTTTTAAAAAAAAACCGGTTCCGATCCTGCAGCTAACAATTATGGCGTGCGACTTTAATTACTACGAAAATTGAAACGGAGTTCATAGTGGCAGACCATAGTCATGTAATAATCCGTGGCTTTTCTGAAAATGAACTGGACGTACATTGTTCTTATTTTTTGTGACGAGGATAGCGCTAATCCAGACTTCCAGACATTTTAGCTCTTCTACAAGATCTGGAAAGTGGCAACCATAATTATTGCTATTAGTAGTTAGGATCGTAATGTAGAAAAATATTTTTTCAAGTCAGAACTAGCCTGTTAAATAATGTTAAGATTTAATCAACTAACAATTTAAACATAAAACGGGATTAGAAAAAAAAAACGAATCAGAAAATATAATCCCAGGAGGGTTGAACTTATTCCGTATCATAATAATATTTTAATAACAAACCCCATTTGCCCCATTTTGTAAACCAATTTACAAACTCACATGAATAAATCAAATTTAATTCACACTATACATAAAAAAATAAACTAAAACCGGCCAAAAGCGAGTCGAACTCGCGCGCAAAGGGTTCCGTACCATTATCAATTTATTATTAAAAAAATACAGTTAAATCAACCTACCTCAAAAACTAAACCCGAATAAACCCTAATAAAAGGCAGTATCTGCACATTAGTGCGGAAAAGTTAACTTTGCTTCGTAAATTTCTCTTTTTAAGGCACTTGTTATGAAAAAAGTCGTTCGGTACAAGTGTAAAAATTTATTTTTAACTCGGGTGATTGTCGCCCTCGTTTCACTCGGGCTCCAACTTTAACACTCGTCGAAAAATGTATTTTTTGCACTTGCATCGAAATATACTATTTTCAACAGGAAAGGAATAGAAAATGTAAAAAAGATTTTTGTATTTCACTTCAATGCCATATCGTTTCAATCAAGTTATAAAGATATTTGAAGTGTAACTTACCATTATTTGATAAAAGATTGGTGATGGGCAGCAGCATTATCATAGTGGACACATTACTGCGATCGCCAATCCGCTTGCCCAGCGTGGCGATTATGGGCAATTACCTCCTAATGCGTCTAATACGCATAGTTAATAGGAGAGGCCGACGTCCAGAAGTGGACCATCATACGCTGATGATGATAAAGATTATTTTGTCTATATTTTTAACCCGTCTTTGTTGCAGACATGCAAATTCCGAGGGCTCCATTTTCACCCCCTATTATTTTAGGGTTGTTCCGATACGCTTCAAATGTCTGTGAATTATTACTTGGAAATCTTTTGTGAATAAGATACGAATACACGTTTGATCTCAGCTTCATTATTCAAATCACTAACAAGGCATTTGCTTCAGAAAACCAGACAAAATCTCACCAAAATATCTTTGACAAGACTTTGTAAAGAGATCTCACTTATTTTGATTTTGTGACTTTCGCACGCGAACTTCATAATAGGTTCATTTTCTGTTATACAATAACGACATATCTACCTAAAATACGCATTACGTTTAAGACCTTTTTCATTGGAGTTAGCACAAAAGAATCCGTAGCAATGAAGTAACGACGCCTATTTGGAATATAAAAGGTTAAATTTCTGTGAAATTTGAAAGTACTTGTTACCTTTTGGTTGTACACAGCTTTCTAAGGAAGGTCTTTTCTCATATGTTTCGTTATTCGAAAAATATCAACTCAATTTTATCCGCCTTTGAATATTATAGGTATTTCCTCGAGCGATTGAGATAAGAATGACCAATCTGAATGGAAGTGGATAAAGGGGCATTTTACAAATAGATAGGAATCTACAGTGTGTAAATCTAATACGGGCATCAATTAAACCAGGCTTGGGATCACTGGGATTCATCATGAATTACAAGGTTTTTTTAAAGTGACTTACGCCGACCAGGTGACATAACAACGATTTTTTTTTCTTTTTTTTTGGATAATTGTAGTGTTTTATTGTCAATTAATCAATTTATCGTAAAAAATCCGGGGGTCACATTTTTTTGGTTTCAGGCTTATCTGGGTATGACCCCACAGTTTTTTTTTAAGATTATCAGAGCAGCAATGTAGGTGTAGGTACGAACATTCGTTATTGTTGATATGGCAGTTATGTCATCTGCTTTTGAAATTAGCTGTCAACGAGTGTTTAACTCGCGTATGTTGCTCTACATTGCGCGCCGAATTATTTTGTATGGTCAATTTTGTTGGTCTAATTTTAAGTAAAAGTTATTTCAATGTACTTATTATGTCGTAAACTAACACCCGTTAACAGCTTCGCCCGTATTAGAACATTGTTGTGGCAGATTTTCCAATCACCAGTTAATTACTTAACAGCACATGAGATAACGCCAGTGTGGGTAATTCCGGCATATTTTATTTGTAAGGGAAGTCCGTCATATGCGTCATATTGTAGAGTTAGGGGTGAAAATCAGTTGGTAGACGGACTTTCCCGATAGACGGTATTACCCACATTGACCTTATATATTAGTTATGTCCTTTTTTATTTACAGTTTCTAAAGAAATAACTAAGGAACTGAAGTGTCACTGACTATGAATTTATAGAAGATAGACGATGGGCAGCAACTTTATCATAGTGGGCACATAACCGCGATTGCCAACTTGGTTCTTAGTCCATAATGTAGGTAATATTTATGGTCTTTTTCAACAAATCAGTGTTTTGATTACAATGAAAACTATGATCTAGCATTACAATGCCCTCAAGAATTAAGATCATTAAAGCGATTCATAATGAAATAGTTTATGAAGACAATTTATCATGATATGGTAATCGGATTATTAAAATACTTTCAGCTACTTTATTATACGATTAAAATGTTACATTGTGAATCAAATCTTTTGTCTCCAGACATATTGAACATGATTTAAATTTCGTTAAAACGTTTTTCTGATTTAAGTAGATGTTGAAATAATGCTTTGATTCTAATTTCAAGATTATCTCATTGCATTTTAAAGCCGTTGATCACACAACGATGTTAAATAACGCAATTGTCAGTAGAATGTAGACACTCGGCCTTTGCTCACATCATCAGCCTATCTCAGTTAGTCCGCTGCTGGACGTAGGCCTCTCCTACTAACTATGCGTACTATAGACGCATTAGGAGGTAAATGCCCACAACTACTACGCTGGGCAAGCACCACCCCAACTCTTCCCGCGGGAGTCGTAAGAGTCGACTAAGGGATTCCAGTGTCACTGACCATTCTTTGAAATGATTGATGACGGGCAGCAGCGTCATCATAGTGGACACATTACTGCGATCGCCAATCCGCTTGCCCAGCGTGGCGATTATGGGCGTTTACCTCCAAATGCGTATAGCATAATTAATAGGAGAGGCCTACGTCCTGCAGTGGACTATCATAGGCTTATACATGCAATGCTTAAATTAACGATTGATTTTTGTTAAAAATTATTACATCCGTGAGACCTTGTTTAATATTCATACGTGTTGGATCTCACAAGGTAAATGTAATATAAAAATATGCTAATCTTAAATAATTCAAAGCGTCTTTCTTAGAAAACTTTATAGTGGTTTTTTTAGTCATAAAAATTTAATTTATTCAACCGACCGTTAATATTGGAATAAATCTGGCACCCTAGTGAAAAGGGGTATAAGTCGAAATTTTCCACTTTACAGGAGAGCCAAAAAACAATTGGCGAAATTATTAAAAACTACTTTGCCTAAATGGGTAATAAATTCAGATGACTTAAAATGTAGTTTGAGTGAATATAATGCGCTCTTTCACTTGCCGCCATTAGGTTATGGCTAAAATCAATTAAAATAATGACATGAATCCGTTGAAATAAATGAAAGAAATATACAATTTTTTTACTCTTTTTCACATACATTGGACATTAGTGAAAAATGGCATACCTTTCACTTATTTTACGATACTTGTGTAAGTTATTAGTCAAACGTCCCACTTTGTCGCTTACTATAAAGACGAGATTTCCTTGTATCTTCATATGAATATATTGACAAAGTGGCTTTATGGCAAACGACAAAGTGGGACGTTTTACTAAATTCACTCACAGTAACTCTTTTCTCACAGTAAAAATCGACTTATACCTTTATTCACAAAATGATAGTTATGTGTAATGGGGAATTACAAGATTTATATCAATCACTTCATTGAATTGGATCCAAATCTATAGGTGCGTTTAAACCAAAAGATCATTCGCTGTTCTAGCGCCGGTTCTAAGAAATCAACCAATCACGTTTTGTGTAGGTACCGGTTGAATTTCGTAGAGTAATTTCGTCCGCACCTTATGGCAAATGTTCCAATAAAAATATTTCTTTTTTCCATTTTTTATTAGAAATGTAAAGTTTTGTAGAGAAAAACAAAATTACTCCCAATAATTAGGAAAATATTACATTTTCACAACAGACAAACCGTATCATAAAATGAAATGTTTTAAAATAGTATCAAAAAACGGCATAGTGTAACATGTTTATCTTCTTATAAAATATAAATTGTACTTTTCAAAATCGTGTCATAATATTGTTTTTCCCATAGCTTATTTCGCGACTGAGCAAGTTTTGTGGCATTGACACGGTATTCTACTAAAAACCTACATAAATAGTGAAAAATACGTCTTTTTGTACGCGTTCATTAAAGTTAATAATTTAATTCATCACATAAAATTTTCGTATATGTAGGAAATAACTACATTGTCTAGTTCTACTGTTCGACTTCTTTTACACAAGATAACTAGATCCAATCACAAAGCGTATTTTTTTATTTCTTGTATCTTATTGAATCACCTGAAACAAATACCTACACATACTATTGAAATTCGAAATTCTATTTAAAAAATCGGATTTCCATGGCGTATCAAATAAGTGTACATTACGATACAAGTACGAAATAAATAAAGTTCGAAACGAGTATAGCACGACCGAATGGGAGTATTTTAAATCGACACAATTTTTGTAATTTCCTTTCCGTACGTGTATCGTACGACGTTTTCCAGTACAGATGGCCTTCCGAAGCTTCATCCTGACAAAAAATGGGGAAAGTTCTCGCGTTATTCGTTCAGTCGTTTCGGATGAAAATAGTGACGTTGTAAATCTGTGTGTTAAGATTTCACACAGAATAATACAAATATTATTCTGTGTGAAATCTTAACACACAGATTTATAATCGGGTGGGTATTTCGAAATTGTTCTGATCGTATGTTTTTGGAGTAATATAGATTTAATAATGTACCTACGTATAGCAATAGCCATGGATATTTTTTTCGAAACTAACAAAAGCTGATATTCCAGACAATTTATGATATTAATGTCCCAAGTAACCTGGCCAATTTAACGGAAATGCAACAAAACATCCTGTGTTTAAAGAATTATGCCCCAACTCCTAAACGTCAAGGAATGTCAGCCTTCCGTCATCAGCTCACCAACATTCACTAATAAAAAAAACATGACACTATGACCACCTAAACGCAAATACTCCAATAGCTTCAAAAAACCTGAAATATATTTTATTTAAAGAATTATTCCCCAAACTCTTAATCGCTAAGGAGTTGTACCTTCCATCATCATGACCACCTAAACGCAAATACTCAAATAGCTGTAAAAATACAAGAACCATATTATATTTAAAGAATTATTCCCCTACTCCTAATCGCTAAGGAGTTGTACCTTCCATTATCAGCTCACCAACTTAAGATGTTCATTACTAGACGCAAATACTTGAATAACTCTCGAAAATAAATGTAAAATGCCATGGGTGCCTACAATATTTGAAGAGTTCCTTCGATTCCTGCAAGATTCCATCAGATCTGGACCTGAAGACAATGGGACCAACTAGAAGTTATAGCCTTTCAAACAAAAAAAAAATTTCTAAATCGGTTCACGCGTCTTCGAGTAATCGGGGAACATACATAAAAAAAAGATTTCGCCGAATTGTAAACCTCCTCCTTTTTTGAAGTCGGTTAAAAATCAAACGAGTCGAGATACTCGAGGCTAATAATAATAATAGTGAAAAGGATTCAATTTTTACGATCTTGAATGTTGTATTAAGAACATAAAGGATTATATTTTATTTATCAGACAACTATCAACAGATTCGTCGTTTAGATTGCTTATCATCATCATCATCAGCCTATGATAGTCCACTGCTGGACGTAGGCCTCTCCTATTAACTATGCGTATAGACGCATTAGAAGGTAAATGCCCATAATCGCCACGCTGGGCAAGCGGATTGGCGATCGCAGTAATAAGAATAATAATAATATAATAATAAATATTTTTGGACATCTTTTACACAAATCGACCTAGTCCCACGGTAAGCTCAATTAAGGCTTGTGATGTGGGTACCAGGCGAACGATATATATAATAGATAGATACATATAGATACTTAAATACATAGACAACCATGACCAAGGAACAAATATTTGTGATAAATAAATACACAAATAATGCCCTCGCCGGGATTCGAACCCGGAACCTCCAGCTTCGTAGGCAGGGTCACTACCAACTAGGCTACGGAGGCTGACGAAGAGTAATGTGTCCACTATGATGACCTTATAAATGCTTATAAATTTTAATAATTTATGATTATTTGGTTACCTACAAAACGTTCGTTGGAACATAATAAAATACCTATAATTGGACCAACGAATTCGTATAAAAAGACCGCAAGATTCTTGTTCTATCTCAGTTATAAATTTGCTTCCAGCGTTGCAACAAAGTCTCCGCTTCTGTATCTGGTAAATTTATTTTTTAATACAGTTGCTCAAAAAAGGTGTTTTTCTTGGCTGATTTGCTGGCGCAAAGTAAGTTTTTTGCGAACTAGTGCTTTTTACTTTTCCAATCTTTTTAAATCAAGTTGTGGTTCCATTTCACGACTGCATACTAAAAAGTTTTAAGGTATTTCGCTTTACCAAGACATAATAAAACTAAAAATCTACTGCTAATGCAAAACGATGAAAAATATTGATATTTCATATTTTATTCTTTCTTCATCATCATCATATTTTTTTTTAATATGAATATTGAAAAATATTTGTCAGAACAGAACGGTTTCGAACCGCCTGTAGTTTAACAGGCGGTTTTTCTTAATTGCAAGCATTTTTATTAAGTATCTAAAAGCAACAATTTGTTTTTGTTTTTATACAATTTAAATATTTATACAGAGTGTAATCGTATTTACAGGCCATAATTCCGTAAATGTGAGAGATATCAGAAAAAAATAGTGTTATCGAAAGTACGTTACCCAGCGAGTAAAATTACCTAAGTAATAACTTTTTTGAAATAAAATCAGAAATATCTGAAATATTAACTTCTAATTCTTCCATACATTTAGTACGTAACTGTTCATTTAAAGATTAGTTTAATACGAATATTTTTTTATTTAAGAATAAATGTTAAATTAGTTATTTAATTAACGGTAGTATTATTATTTTATCACAATGTATTCCTACAAATAACGAATCTCTAACAGTTTTATCTCTTACGACACCCGACATTCTTTAAGGCTGTAAGTCGTCATACTAAATGTATGGGAGGGTTCTCTAAATCATCTCCGAAAATTGTTTGTACGAATATTACATCGCAACCAATTTTTCGCATAAAGTCATTTCGCCGAAAGATCATGTTCCAATTGAATCTTATGAAATCGTTTCATTTCCCAACTAAATGGTTGGCAATTCTATCTTTGGGCTTGGTTTTTAATTGGAACTTTTCATAATACATATTTTCATGTGGTTTATGGTTTAGCTGGAATTTAGTTAACTAAATAATTACCAATGTTTTTGGGTATAGTTTGAGGCGAATTTTATATAGGTATGTTTATGTTTTTTTTAATAATAACTTACACGGGGTTTTATAATGTTGATAAACAATTAAAAGTCGAGTTCTAAATAGTAATTTAGATGAAACTGATGAGGAAACGTAATGCCGAGGGAATAACAAAAGAGTCGGTTCTGGCACTCGCCGGCCGCTACCGCGGCACGCTCGCTTCGCTCGCTCGGCTCGTGCGCTGTATGGTCGCAGTTTCACCTAACACTCCTCCTCGCTTCGCTCGTCGTCGTACCTAACTGGACTCTGTGAAATGTTTTTTTATCGGTATTTTTTTGTAGTTTCTTAGAGGAGTCAGAAATCTGCACAGGTATATGTTTTGACTATGGTTATTTTTAACTAATTAGCTTAATATTTGTCTAAGACAAGTACCTACATGAGCAATCATAATTTTAAAGAACGGCACAAATATGTATTTTTACTAAGTTCAAACACTGGTGAAACGTTATTCGTGTAATAGTTGTTAGGCCTAGTGAAAGGTTTGACAAATGATCAGTATGCTAAAAGCATTGTGTCATTACAATAATCCGTTTTATAATAATTCTGCCAAATAAAACGTTGTCATACAAAAATTTTCTAATTGTTGGTTGTCAAAGTGAACCATCGGCGAAATGTTGGTTGGCAAATGTAATTCGGACAAAAAAAGTTCGGAGAAAAGGCAGAACCCCGTATGGGAGCGTTTTAAGTTAGTATTTTTAATATTACTCCATCTATTTAGAAAAAGTTATTAATGTAGTTTTACTCGTTGGGTAACGTACTTTCGATATCAGTTAAAAGTCTTCTGATATTTCTCATATTTACGGATTATCGGAACACTTATCGATTACACCCTGTATACAGATAGTCGAACATGGTGTTACGAAGGTTATTAAAAGTGAAGATTTTATAGATTTAACTTGTTTCTTACTTATACATTATGTATTTTCAAATAAAAACGTTTGAGTTGGCTGAATAGCAAAATCTATTACCCATTAAATTATGAATGTAAGTTTTAGAGTAAAAATAACACCTTTTGTCCGTCAAAAATGTTCATTGTCAAAGTTTCATCTCATAACTAGCTATGTTGTTTATCATCTTTTAATTTTTCGCAACTGTATCGAAAAACGTCGTTCGATGCACGCGCGGAAATGTCATTTAAGTAATTACATACCTTCCGCACTAGCATCGAAATTTACTATTGTTTTTATTTAATAATTTATAAATCTACATCCTGCCTTAACTTTGCTTTAAGCAAAAATAGTGTTTTGATTGCAATGTTTATCATCAAAAGATCGCAACTCGTTCTGAACTTAATTTTTAATCAATGCTCGGTGGGGGTGAGCTGTAGTGTATATTGGTTAACAAACGAATGAACTGATTCGAAATTTTTCCATTATAATTATGATTTTTGTTTCTTGCAGTACGATGGCAATCATGGTTCGTTACCAATCGGGACCCCGTGAAATTAAAAGAATGGAGGATCTCTTCGCACAAGTATGTATCATTACGGCAAGTTTGGAATCCTACAAACTTTTTCCGAGTCTTGCTGCAAAAGATCATGATAAAATAGTGATGGAAATGGCCCAATTGAAGGGGGCTAAGGCCGAATTGAGAAAGCTGGTGCACATAGTACCATCACCACCGCCTTACGTCCTAGATTGTCTCAATAATACAAATATGTAGAGGAACTTGCTGTTTTATTGCTAATGCGAAAATCTTATTTGGTACAGTGATCTGACAAGAATGGAGATATATTTTTCGAATATCCCAAGAATCCCAATTCTACTCCTATTTCATCATCATCATTATCATCATCAGCCCATAGTCCACTGCTGGACATAGGACTTCCCCAATTCGCGCCACCATACTCGGTCTTCAGCTCTCCGCATTCAATCACTTCCCGCGACTTTCTTTAAATCGTCGGCCCATTTGACGGGAGGGCGGCCCACCGGGCGAGTCGTTCGCGGTCTCCACTCCAAGACTCGTCTGCTCCATCGTCCACCGGCTCTTCGACAAACATGTCCCGCCTCCTGCCATTTCAGTTTGCTTACCCTCGTTGCTATGTCGGTGACCTTGGTTCTCCGTCGGATATCCTGGTTCCGGATTTTGTACAAATCCTGTTTAAAATATCCTAATCTGTTAACCCATAGGTAATGAAAAGAAAGTCTACAAAGTTGAATCACGGTCAACGGTTCAGTCACTTAATTCTAGTAGGAAAGATTTGAGATGTCTGCATTAATTCCAATAGGTACGAAATGGAATTCAAGGTCGATGTGTCATCGCGGTAGATTCATGGTATGAGATAAAACATAGAGGTGCCAGTGGGTGTCCACCTATGATACCGCTTATACTGTGATAAGTAGCACTTGAGCACGTACGAAATCATTTTCCCCGAGGAATGTAGTCGTAGGTACATTTCCGTGGTTGTCTTAAGAAAGGGATTGAAGTCTCACTGACTATGAATTTATTAAAGATAGACGATGGGCAGCAACTTTATCATAGTGGGTATATAACCGCGCTTGCCAACTTGGTTCTTACCACATAATGTAAGTAATATTTATGGTCTTTTTCAACAAATCAGTGTTTTGATTACAATGAAAACTATGATCTAGCATTACGTATACAACGCCCTCAAAAACTAAGATCATTTAAGCGAATAATATTTAAACAGTTTATGAAGAGTTTTATCATGATATGGTAATCGGATTATTAAAATACTTTCAGCTACTTTATTAAGGTGCGGTTAAACTAAAAGAGCATTCGCTGTTCTAACCTCCCACTCTACGAAATACGATCGGTACACAAAACGTGATTGGTTGGTTTCTTAGAACGGGCGCTAGAACAGCGAATGCTCTTTTAGTTTAACCGCACCCTTATACGATTAAAATTTTACATTGTGAATCAAATCTTTTGTCTCCAGACATATTGAACATGATTTAAATTTCGTAGTAAGTAGATATTAAAATAATGTTTTGATTATATTTTCAAGATTATCTGATTGCATTTTTAAACCGTTTATCAGACAACTGTATTAAACAGTTTGTGCGAAAAGTAAAGTCGTCTGGCACCAATGCACGCCCATTATGTAGCCTTCGTAGCCTAGTTGGTAGTGACCTTGCCTACGAAGCTGGAGGTTCCGGGTTCGAATCCCGGCCGGAGCATTATTTGTGTATTTATTTATCACAAATATTTGTTCCAAAGTCATGGCTGTCTATGTATTTAAGTATCTATATGTATCTATCTATTATATTTATCGTGTATGTTATGTTTGTGTATATTATGTTTATCTATCTATTATATTTATCGTCGCCTGGTACCCATATCACAAGCCTTAAGTAATTGAGCTTACCGTGGGACTAGGTCGATTTGTGTAAGATGTCCCAACATATTTATATTTATTTATATATCTCACGTGCTTTTACTTTTAAACAGGCCCTACTATAGATTACGAACGAAGAGCGAAGTCTTACTCTCGCACTTGTAAATGTGAACTTAAATGAAATAGGGATGCAAATGAGACCATCCGCAGCAGAACCAAAATAACCGAAATAGCTCTCTGAATCGCTAAACTGAAGTGGTAGTGGGCGGGGCACATTGTGCGTAGAACCGATGGCCGTTGGGGCGGGAAGGTTCTTGAGTGGCGGTCACATACCGGAAGGCGTAGCGTGGGTAGGCCCCCAAAAGGTGGACTGATGACCTGGTGAAGGTCGCAGGAGTCCGCTGGATGCGGGTGGCGCAGGACCGGTCATTGTGGCACTCTTTGGGGGAAGCCTATGTTCAGCAGTAGACGTCTTTCGGCTGATATTATGATGATGATGATGAGGGATGCAACATGTTAATCGTGGTTAATAGCGATAGGTCTTCAGCCTCTACCTAAAATTTTCACAAGAGTCTACCTATAGTCTGGCAAACCAATTTGTCAATAGAAATATAATGTTCTCTGAATGTGAAACAAATACGATATATGGTTTCAATGTGCATAATAAATCTAGTTAATGAAAACCAATAAATAGGACGTGAAATGGTGACAAAAGCGAATTGATGAGCTCCCAATAAATCGTGATACATCATACGTATCATAATCCAATTTAACACATAGCATACCTTTGTTTTTTCAGTTGAATAATTAATTGCAGTTAATTAGGAAGGAGCACTATCATCATCAGCCTATGATAGTCCACTGCTGGACGTAGGCCTCTCCTATTAACTATGCGTATAAACGCATACCTCCTAATGTATGCGTTTGTAATTATACGCAGTCAATAGGAGAGGCCTACGTCCAGCAGTGGACTATCATAGGCTGATGATGATGATGATAAACGCATAAGGAGGTAAATGCCCAAAATCGCCACGCTGGGCAAGCGGATTGGCGATAATGTGTAATGTGTCCATCTTTGATCAAATAATGATCAGTGACACTTCAATCCCTTAGTCAACTCTTACGACACCCGCAGGAATTGGGGTGGTTACAAATGTATTCTTACTGCCGTCACCACACGGCTGAGCACTATACAGAATGTGTTTTATTCACCGTTCAAATTTTAGAGGCGTTAATTCTAAGGTCACATTGATGAATTTTGCTATGGGACTGAGATCCGATTCGAGAAAAAAATCATTTACGCCTACTAAGGTACACCCGGATCGACTGGACTATTTTTTATTATATTTTTCGGTGAGTTGAAAGGATGTCACAAACAAATCATAAATTTAATTCTCACTAACTTTTACCTTCAGATGTGTAATGTAGGTACGTGATGAAAAAGAAATCAAGCTTTGAATATAAATTTACTTGATGCCGCTCAGCCGAATAGCTTAGGAGTAATCGACACTCAAACTTGCACTATTTTGTTTCAAGACATCCTACCGAAAAACCTTCTTGGCTTAAGATCGGACTAGTACCTAATTTCAACTCTAAGGCAACGAGAAGAATAGCTTCCTGTTAAAGATCGGATCTCCAAAATTCTCCAAAAAAAACACTTTTTTTTAAACGTTCCTAGCCCACGACTCATGCCGCTGAGCGGTTGCTGCATACTAGCGAGTGGGGCGGGTGAAATGGCATCATGCATAATATAGCCAGTGAGGAAAAATACTACTATAGTAGTAGTTTTTGCGTTCATCCGATCTTACATTAGATCCGATCTTAGCGGGGTGTACCTTATATCAGTTATATCTCAGGATTTGTATGGAACATCTGATTTTTTTTCTGTAATCGGATGTCAGTCCCATAGTAAAACTTCATCTATGTGACCTCAGAATTAACCCCCTAAAGTTTGGCCGGTGAATAAAAAAATCACCTCTGATTTCTGATGAACCAGAATTATGATGTTATCAACTTTATGTATTTGTATACTCGTAAGGACCGTATCTAAATGTAAGTAGACAACTTTAGGGCCCTATAAATACGTATACTCAACTTTATATAACAAAAACTGTTAAGTATATTATGAACCATATTAATGGGTATGATTTAAGGTCAGAAACAATATGTCATTCCTTTAGATTCAATGAAATGGATCTGATTAACTTAGAGACACGGAAAATAATTTTGGACGACTGGTGTAAAATTAAGGGCATAACAATAAGAAAGCTCGTTAAAAAGTATAAGTTCACTTCTGCAGGTATATACAAACCGATAAATAAGTTCGCCAACACTTTAACTTTAGAATATCTGCCCAAGAGTGGAAGAAAACAGGGACCATAGGACCCAGCGTTGCATAAGAAAGTAGTACGAATATTTTTACAAAATCCAACTCTTTCTGTCCAATGCTACCAAAAAAGCGAAAACTCCGTCTTTTATGATACAAAAAATTAAAAAGAGACGTAATCTAAAGACATAATTATAAAAAACAGAAACAACCTAAAAGTGATGAAAAAAAGTCGTATCAGTTAGGAAACGGACAAGTAAACTGTATGATCATGTGCTGACTAAGAAAAAGCAATGTATTATCATGGACGACGAAATGTACTGCAAACTAGATTTATAAACGACCCCTGGACCTTAGTATTGTACCATGCCCGCTGGAAAAAATCTCTCTAAACAAGATACAGCCATCAGTGTTGAAAAAATTGGTAAATAATACTCGTATGGCAAGCAATTTGTCAACGTAGTATGCGTTTCATTTTTTTTTTTCACCACAGGTAGTATAAACGCTGAAGTATACAAAGAAGAGTATTTAAAAAATAAGACTGCTGCCTCTCATTAAAAAGCATAGGATGCCTACTTTTGATGCCTGATTTGGCGTCATGCTATCACTTGAAAACCACCCTTGAATGGCATAAAACCAACAAGGTTGATATAGTCGAAAAAGACATGAATCCCTCCAAGTGCCCTGAAGTACCCCCAATCGAAAGGTACTTGGCTTTTATGAAGCGGCAGCTTCAAAAAATGCCAGAGCTGCAACGTCAGCCGACGACTAAAAAAAAAAGTGGAACAGGGTGTCAGGAAATATAGCAAATGATGTCGTCCAAAATCGAATGAAGGACATCCAGAAGAAAGTAAGATTGACGGCTAAATAGGGGTCCTATGGCAGTCTCTTTAGAACATAATTCTAGAAAAAGTGTTATATTTTGATTTATTTTTTGTTTTATTTCAAAATATTACTTAATATTAAAGTTGTGTCACTTTTATCTTGTCTACTTATAATTCGATACGGTCCTTATATTAGGGACTCTACAATGTACATACAAAAATTGAGCTTAGGTATGTTAAACAGTATTTATTAAAGTAGAACTAAATATGTTCCGAAAGACTTAACGTATTCAGTTTAATATCTAAATAAACTAGAATCATATGTATCTATGTTTATGTATGTAAATGTATTTTGTATATAACTTAATATTATAATATTTATAATTATGTATTTTTTTTGTTACCTTTTTTTTTCTTTTTTGATTTTTACACGTAGGTACCTATATCCCGCACCAGAGCTTTTTTCTGTTTGGCCTGATGGTTGACTGGTAGAGAATGCCATCTGGCATTAAGTCCGCCCTTTGTACTATTTTATTTGTGCAATAAAGATTAAATAAATAAATAAATCAGGAGGCCTATCGCGTACTTCGAAAATCGGGTCTCTCACTCCAACAAAGAAGTAATTGGAATGATGACGGTAACGAATACAACAAACATACAGGCTGCCTGATAGTAGCCACATGTTGACCCCTTGAAAACTTATTAACTCCTTTATTTAAAAACTTTATATTGCAACCCCTATAAATTATAGCACGATTATTCGAGTTTCACATTTTCTTTCAAACAAATCATTGGAATGTAAATCCGAAACATTGAATGTAATTATCGGCTTATTACACCGCAATACAACTTCATTAATTGGTACAAATTTGGCTTTTTTCATTTCGATTCACACGTTATGAATTGACAGAAATTGAGTTGAAACACTGAAAAAAATATTTAACTGAACTACTTTGGCTATTTCATCATTAACCATAATTCGGTATGGCGTTACTAAAGTTAATTTCTATTAACAAACAGGTTTGCGTATTAAAAACCAAACGGATAATGTTATTCTAAGTTGGGCTATTCGTAAATAAATGCTTGTATACGTCTTAGCTCGGAGGCTAGATGGCGCTGTCATCTAAGTAACATCGTCTCGTATGTTAAAGTTATTAATAAAATAGTTAAATTACAGTTTCGGCCTTAATTTTGTTATTGATCAGTGTTGGAAGTTTCGATTACGTTGTGTAAATGTTATCTACGTTAAATCTGTGCGTATTGTGAAGCTATTGCAGATAAAACTGTGTGTGTTTTGATAGTGATTTTTGACTATATTATCAAACCAAAACATTGAACTGTGTGTTTTGAATAAGTAATAAGATTATTGACTATAGTTTGCAAGTGCTTCTGCTTCACAAAAAAGGCTTCTAACAAATATTGCTTTGTGATTACCGTTTGCAATTCGATTTTAAAAAAGACACGCCTACAAATCGGTACTGCACTAGCGCCATCTATACTATTTTGCACGTACTACCTAACTTTTTACCTGACCTACTGTATCGATTAGTACATACATGCTGAGCGCGTTGGTATGGTACGCCGCGGCGAAACACAGGACGGCGGTCACGGCGGTGCGCCGCGGCCCCGCCCGGCTGTCGTGCGGCTGGCGCGCCGCTCGCAGCGCGACCAGTTGCTGGATGCGGCGCGGACCCGGCGCGGCATTACAACAGCTGACATGGGTTTCTCGTCTGTGGGGACTTTTTATGTCAATGAAAGGCTGACACGTCACAATCGCCAGCTTTTTTATAAATGCCGCGTCGAAGCCTCGCGTTGCCGATGGAAGTTTGTGTGGACACGCAATGGGTGCATCTACGCTCGCAAGGAAGAAGGGGCCCCGCGGCGGCGGCTACGCTCGGAGGACGATATACCTAAAGTTTTTGGTTAACGAAAATGTTTGTTCCCTTAGTTATTTTTGAAATTCTTTATGTATTACATTATAACTCAGTAGGCAATGCTGTCACTTCTTTTTACATGTTCTATATATTATTATGTGAAAATTGTATACTCTGCATAGTACTCAAAAATGTTAATTTTTGCTATCACTATAAACCCATATCAAGCAACCATTCATGTAAACCACACTACTCAAAACAGACCATATTTTCATCTCATTTCACAATGTCTTATTTGCAACACACGATTATCTCTTTGGGTTGGCGTCATGTGACATTGCTCTGTAAGCTACTAAATAATAGTAAACACATCCAAATTTCCATTTCATTTAGAATTCAATTCATTAACAACAAAAACATGATTGTGGGATTGCTGAACCCTGGATCTCTTGGCACTCGTCATGACGAGTTTTTGGTTGCTATGTCAAGGTATAATGTCGACGTTATGGCAATCAACGAGACTTGGTTGCGTACGGGCGAGGAAGGCCGCGCGCCCGCGCCGCCCGGCTACCGCCTGCGCCACGTCCCGCGCCCACAGGGTGTCCGCGCCCGTGGCGGGGGAGTTGGCTTTTATATACGGAACGGAGTTACTGCGCGAATCATTTCCCACCCGCCAGCGGAATCAGTAGAACAAATGTGGTTAAGCTTCAGCATAAATGGTACTAAGTTCGTGATTGGGACCGCCTACCGACCGCCGTGGCTCAACCCTGACTTATTTTTTGATGCTCTGACGGAAAGTATTACTGCGTTAGGAGATGTGAGCAATTTGATATTATTGGGCGATTTTAATATAAATATGTTAGATGTTCGTGAGGCCAACTCAAGAAAAATGATCGAATTCTTAAATTATATGAATCTCACGCAACATGTATCTCAGCCTACTCACTTTACAGATCATAGTGAAACATTGATTGATGTTGTCTGCTCCAATATGCGCGTAAGTAATGTTGACGTTAATTATATCCCGACACTGAGCAGTCACGCGTTCATCACGTGTGAGATACAAGTAAAAAAACAACGTATTCCCCGCAAATTGGTGACCTATAGGCCACTGAAAAATATAGTAATAGATAATTTAATTAGCGACATGAAATCTTTGGCATTACATAATCTTACAACCGGAAATGTGAACGACATGGTCAAACATTTTAACCAAGGCTTAATCATGTTATTTAACGTCCATGCACCTGTCAGACGGACATACGTGAAAGACTGTTCGCACCCTTGGATTACTTACACCATCAAGGAAATGATGAAAATACGCGATGAAGCTCACGCTAGATATAGACTTAGCCAACTTGAGTCTCATAAAACGTACTACAAAGAGCTAAAAAATATAGTCAACGTAGCATTGCACCATGAAAAAACGGCCTATTTTAATCGTAAAGTTAATCTTTCAAATAATCCCCGTGAACTTTGGAAAAACATTAAAAAAAACATCCCTAACTTTAAGAAAGCTGATTGCGACTTACCGAAATCCCTGTGTGATGCAGAAAAAATAAATGAACACTTTTTGACGCTCCCTATTACTAAGGATATTAGCATATCTAATCTGACGTATTATGAATTTCACAAATTTAGTAATAACGTTTTTAAATTAGAGCCTGTAAGTGAATTGCTAGTCTTCAAATTAATAAAATCAATTACAACAAGTGCACAGGGTAATGATGGTCTTGATATAAATATGGTTTTAATGACTCTTCCAACAACATTACATACAATAACAGCAATAGTCAACAAATCTCTAGAGACTGGTATGTTCCCTGACGAGTGGAAAGTGGCGGTTGTCAAACCTATCCCAAAAACCTCAAACCCTAGTAACTTCAAAGAGCTGCGTCCAATTAGCATACTTCCTGTCGTTTCAAAAGTACTGGAAAAAATTGTTTGCATTCAGATGACAGCGTACATTGAGGCAAATAACATCCTGCCAAAAAAACAATCAGGTTTCCGAAAGTTCCGAAGCACTACCACAGCGCTAATAGATGTAGTTGATGATATCCTAGCTGCACAGGACTCTGGTGAGGGAACAGTATTGGTGTTACTGGATTTTTCTCGCGCATTTGACACAATTGACACGACGCTACTGCTATCTAAACTATCTTTCTATGGATTTGACAGTATGACTCTGCGATGGTTTCATGGTTACCTCAGTGGTCGAACGCAGTATGTCAAGATTTCTCATGGGGATGGCACTGAATCCATTTCAGGTACCTTGCCTGTCACTAGAGGTGTCCCTCAGGGCTCTATACTGGGACCCATCCTGTTTAGCCTGTACAGTGCGGATTTAGTCAATAACATACATAATTGTAATTATCAAATTTACGCCGACGACATTCAGTTGTATTTATCGTTCAAGGCATGTGATGCCAGCGTAGCTTTGAACAAACTTAACGATGATTTATCTAATATAGGCAAATGGTGCGACCAGAATAATTTAGTATTAAACTCTTCCAAATCGAAATATATGTTATTAGGTACAAAAAAACAGATTGAAATGATTGCAAGACAAAATCCCGAAGTTAAATTAAAAGGGTCTGTGTTGGAAAGAGTTGTTGAGGCTCGTAATTTGGGCCTGCTGATGGATGATTCTCTGAGGTTTGAGAAATATATTTCAGAAACAATGCGTAACTGTTTTTATCGTCTCAAGGTGCTGTACAATATCCGCATGTATCTCTCCGTCGATATGCGTATTAAACTATGTGAGGCACTCATACTCTCTAAACTTAATTACGCAGATGTCGTGCTCTGTGGACGTCTTCTGGATCGGACTAAGAAAGTACTTCAACGAATTCAGAACGCCTGTGCCCGTTTCTGCTTTCCTATTCCACGACGTGCTCACGTCACTCCTTTTTTGAATCGGCATGATCTAATGAATATGGCCTCTCGTAGATCACTCCATTTTGCGACATTACTTTTTGGAATTATAAAAAATCGAGAACCCTCATATCTTTATGATAAATTATCTTTTTCCCGGCGCGACAATAGATACGCAATACGTCTGACACACCGCACAACACACCGCACGGCTGCCTTTCGTGGTAGCTTTCGCTTTGCTGCCACAAAGTGCTGGAACGATTTACCCCCACCAGTACGAAATTGTCTGTCGGTCGCCTCTTTTAAAGTTAAGTTGAAAATATTTTTATTAAATAAGCAAAAGTGTAGCATCTAGACAGCCGTGCGAATCCACACACTCACACACATCCACACGAATAACAGCGCACACTACTAGTACCATTATCATGTACATGCATAATTACATACCTTCCTTCATATGGGTTTATATATACATTTTGTTTTGTAATAATTTGCATTTCTCAGTTTTATTTTATAAAAATATAGTGTTATGTTCTTTTTCTTTACCTATATAAATAATATTTATGATTGTTAAAGTACTGTACCTATCGATTTGTTTTGATGATGCCATACTGGATGACAGTGTCCTCTAGTTCAAATGGGCTTCACTGAAAATCAGCGTCACGTAGTGAGTTTCACTACAGGGACCCACTGCGGGACATCATGCTGAGTGAAGACCTTTTAGCGCAATTCACTGTTCACGAGATTTGAATGTTAATGTATCCAAGCTAATATTGTTTTGTGCTAATAAATATTTCTTATTCTTATTCTTCTTATTCTTATTCTTACATTAAAACAGTAAACAAATTCAAGTGTTCACATGTAAATAAACCGCTTGGTCTAATTTAAGAGTAAGCATTGACAATATGCAACAAAAACCAAGTCCTAGCTTCTAACAAAGACGATGTTATTATCCATAACATAAAATTGTTTAGATTTAACTCAAC
Source organism: Thaumatotibia leucotreta (assembly GCA_025490895.1). Classification (NCBI taxonomy): domain Eukaryota; kingdom Metazoa; phylum Arthropoda; class Insecta; order Lepidoptera; family Tortricidae; genus Thaumatotibia; species Thaumatotibia leucotreta. The sequence continues at coordinate 53,725 of JALPQI010005623.1, forward strand.
AATGATTTGCTATTATTATACATATTTTTGTTACATATAACCCGTTTTGTCTAGTAGAGTAAAACCAAATACGGGTTTGCTACTCTAGCAGACCATTCGCTTTATCTAACCAAATAAAATACGATGTGTAACCAAACGTACTTCATTATATAGACAATACTTAGCATAGAAATAACCAAACGCTTTTTTTGCGTTGCGTTACATGCATGCATGACATATGTATGTCAAGTTACTTGAATATTCCAAAATGGAAGTTGTACCTCCACCAGCAGACACCCTCGGAGACTACCTTCGGGAATGGGGATTAGAAGGTTACATAAGGACATTTCAAACCATGTCATGTCTTTGTAAACCAAATAATTTTAATTTCTTCATTTTCCTTGTAATCAAAGAGACTCTGAAGCTAATGTATCAAGCAAAATAATGGAATTACTCGTAAAATAATTTTGAAAAATAAATTGGTTTACAAAGATACTCTGTGCAATTAAAACCTATAAAGTGATGCAAAAAGTACTTTTGCTCCCGATTGTATTATTGATTGATTGATTATTTTGATTACTATACCGTTCTTATAAATGACTATGAATGTTTCTATTATTACAATTAATAAAGTTAATTCAAATAAATGTTTCTTGTTTTGCTCGTTTAGTATTACTTCTTTGTGGGTAATCATCGATGTGGCTTATACACCCTACTTGTAGTTGAATGAGTTGTAAATAGGGCTCACTGCCTGTATAAAATCCAGTACGTCTCATCGTCACCTTTCTTATCCCCTGGGTGATGAGACATTTGATATTTGTCTGTATATGATCCACGTATTTTTGTCATGTATAACCTATTCATTTGGTTAGAAGTAGGCAAACTATTTGGTCAAAATAATTAAACATTTGGCTGTATATGAACAACGTATTTTTGTCGTGTATAACCTATTCGTTTGGTCACATGCAGGCAAATAATTTGGTTAAATATAATGAAACAAATTGCTTCAAATAATACTCTAAATTGGTTATAGGTAACAAAAAAGTTATGTTAAACATTACTGAGCCAGTTGGTTTAGGCGTAGCAGAAAATTTGATTAAAGTAAGTTGTGAATTCAGTAAGATTTTGACAAACAGTAAATTTGTTATCAACATACAGCACGTCTACAATAACTGAATTGTAAACTAAATATAACTGGACTTATGGTAATATACAACAGACAGTTTTCACACGATATAACTAATATTGTTTAGCAATACGCAACATCAATTGTTTAGTAGAAAATTAACCGAACTGATTTTGGTAAGATATTGCCTTACTTCGCTCGTCACTTTTTTTAAGTTACAGGTTGACGAAAGTTCGGTTACCATTAACAAATTATTTTTTTCAGTGAATGAACAGTAAATTTGTACCTACAAATTGGTATGAAATATTAATGATGCAAGGACATGACTGCGTATTAAATCATGGTAATAAGGCGCGTTAGGTTTTGCTAGTGGTAGGACCTCGTGCAGGGTCCGCCCGGATAACTACCACCGTCTTATCCGTTAACCTTCCGCTAAATAGTTAGTACTGTGTTCCGGTTTGGGGGTAAGATAGCCGGTGTAATTACTGGCAAAGAGGCAATCTATCTAAGTCCTCAAGGTAGGAAGCGCGTAGGCGATTTTTTGGTCACTATGTCCATGGGCCTCAGTTCCCGCTTTCCATCAGGTGGGCTGAGAGCTCAGTTGTCTACCTTCGTCACATAAAAAAAAGATAAGTTTAAAATAATGATGAAGAATCGGCAGATGATGATGAAAGTCTTCGATCAGTGTGTGTTGCCAGTGATGATATACTGTACTGAAACGTGGTCGCTTACGATGGGCCTCATAAGAAGGCTCACAGTCACACAACGAGCAATGTAGAGGGCTATATGCTAGGAGTCTCTCTGCGTGATTGTATTAGAAATGAAGCCATCCGCAGCAGAACCAAAGTTACGCATATAGCTCTCTGAATTGCTAAACTGAAGTGGCAGTGGGCGGGACACATTGCACGTAGAATCGGTGGCTGTTGGGACGGAAAGGTTCTCAAGTGGCGGTCAGGAACCGTAGGGCGCAGCGCGGGCAGGTCCCCCACAATCTGGACTGATGACCTGCTGAAGGCCGCAAGGAGTCCGCTGGATGCGGGTGACGCAGGACCGCAAATGTACACAATAAAAATGTATGATTTATTCTTAAAATGTACTATGCAATATGGGATACCGTCTTCAACCCGAAACGTAACTTAATATCAAATTGATCCCTCAAAGTTTAAGTTAACGTTTTTCGCCCTTATCCAGGTTTTATTCCTTGGGTCCAGAGGTCCAACAATAGTCAAATCATTTATGCTGATGAGGTCCAGCCGTTGGGATGTTAGGTTAGAGATGCATTATCAAATAAGGATGTTGGGTTGGGTCCAAGTTGTTGTTAAAATCAATGTGATGGTACATAAATAATGATAACTTGTAAAAACGCAAATCTTACTAACTATGTGATATGAAACCTTTGGATTTAAACCCAGTTTTTATTACCAATTAAAGTTGTATTTATAATTAACGACATAGGGCCTATTTCTCGAACACTTGTAACTTGTAATACAAGCGGAAGTCCTTGTCTTATTTAATGATGTTAAAAAGAGACTTCCACTTGTATTACAAGTTACAAACTTTTGAGAAACGGGCCTATAGTCTTTGATACATTCGCTAAGGCTGATAGTGTGTGCGTGCATGTGTGATCAAAATAATACACTCATAAATATCTTCAAACTTGAGACAGAACACCGTCGAAACCACAAACTAGCCAACTCCAACCAAAAACGTTTGACTCCTGTAAAAATTAAACAAGAAGCGATGTAAACAAGGCAAAAGGCAAAAAACAAATGCAATTTCTGCTCATCCAGTTACTGTTACACAAAACCGGGCTTAACCCTTAACAAAAACGTGGCAGCCATTTTAATTTTCAATAGCCCAGAGGCCACAAACAGCAGTCTTGATACAATTTTTTATACCTCTGGAACTTTGTCTTCTGTGTACGGGATTAGAGGAGTGCGGGTTATAAGCGAATGCGTTTTTACGATTTTGTGGTGTCGGGAGGTGATTATTGTAATTTTTATACCATATCATAACTCATAAGTATGAATTCGATGACATTAAAACAACAATAACAATACTATAACAGAAATTTCTAAAAAGAGGTAGGTAGATGATGTTGTAAAATATTAATGAAAATTAAACACCAAATATGAATGTAAATATTGTAAATACATTATAAATAATTCGTTAGGCTTTTGTGGTTTCTAGAAGCAATAATAAAATGTTTCAATATACTTATCGTTATGTTATAAAAGTCCAAATAATGCGTATTTTGCTTTATTTTTTGCCTACTAAAATTTCGGATTTTGATTTATCAGCGATTTTAATGTTGAACTTATAAACGTTCACCAATACGACTTAAAATTCATTCCCTAAAATGCTAACAGTGAACACAAAACGTCATTGCATGTACTTAAATAGTTAAACTTAACTTTTAACAAGCACTGACGGACTTAATCAATAGTTACCAATCATTAGTAATCTTTTATATTATAGAATTATAAAAACGTGATAGGTACTCAAACATTACGGAGTACGGAGTAATACTAGTTCATGGGTCACTAGATAAGTTTTGCAACAAGTAGAGAATATAATGAAACGAAGAAGAGGCACATTACTTATAAATATTTTTACTTCTCTATAAATTATCTATATACAGTATGTGGCCTTTAACACGGGAGAAAAATGAAATGAGTGACTCCTTAGACTATCGGCAATAATCCTGTAAAGGTCCCGGTGTTTCAAAGTGGTTAAGTTCGGAGATATTGTCATTCAAAGCTATGGACCTTTAGTACTGGATCTTTGCATCACGATGTCGTAGCTTGTCAGTCGCAAGACATCTTGATAGTATACCAGGTACGAAGTCATAATAATAATTTTGTTTTTATTTTTTCACTAATTTGTTACGGTTTTAAAAAAAGAATTGTACATTTTTTAGTGATTCAAATATGATAAGTTATTGATAACATTAATTCAAGTAAATGAACCCATAATAATGAAAAATACATGAACTAAAATATTATAAAAAAAAAGTTTTTTTTTAAATTACAATATGTGGAAATGATTGTTGTTCAGCTTATTAATGACTGACTTAAATCAACGCACAGCCCAAACCGCTGGTCCTAGAGAGTTCAAACTTGGCATGTAGATTCTTTATAATGTCTAGAGGCGCACTAAGAACGGATTTTTGAAAATTCATCCGTCAAAGGGGTTAAATGGGGGGTTAAAGTTTGTATGGGGAAACAAGATTAGTTGAGCTATTTTATTGAAAACTTCACAGGAATGTTTTTAATAATAAATAAGTAAACACATGTTTCAGGTTTTTTGAAAATTCATTCCCTATGGGGGTTAAATGGAGGGTTAAAGTTTGTATGGGGAAATAAGATTAGTTGGGCTATTTTATTCGAAACTTCACATGAATATTTTTAACAATAAATAAGTAAACACGTGTTTCAGGTTTTTTGAAAATTCATTCCCTATGGGGGTTAAATGGAAGGTTAAAGTTTGTAAGGGGGAACCAGATTCGTAGGGCTATTTAATTCAAAACTTCATAGAGGTGTTCTTGCCAATGAAGATGTAGGTACTACATAACATGTTATATACGAGTAACATAGGTACGATGAAATAAAATAAATACATATTTAGATATCTTTTAATATTAAATTTTGGTAAGTAATGCAGTCTGCTACATAAAAGGTACAAGATGGTGAGATAGGGAAACTAAATTCGTCTTTAGGTAGGTTTTATTATTTAAGTGTAGACTAATGTATATTTATTTGTTTGTTCGTTAAAAATATCTACAATTTTGCATGGCGACATATGATTCAAAGCGAACGAATTTCAAACGTTTGTTTGACAGCTCGCGGACAGTATATGTATAAGCAGCGCGGGTACGCGGGCCGCCTCACTGTAAATTCAGCTTTCTGATTCGTGTAGTTTATTATTATATTTATTTGCCTTTAAGTATTTAAATATGTTATACTAATATGCTGTTCAATGAAACAGACTTCAAACAGAATGTAATAATGTAAGATTCTACTTAGGTTTAGGAAAGGTTAGAACTGCCACCCCACACAGAAACGAACGGCTATCAAAGTAGGTTCAGGTTAGGCTTGAGCTGTAACCCCACACAGTAACAAACGGCTTTGAAAGTAGGTTTATGTTAGGTTTGAACTCCAACCTCACACAGAAACTAACGGCTATTAAAGTAGGTTAGGTTAGAACTGCGACCCCACAAATAAGCAAACGGTTATCAAAGTAGTTTAAGGTTAGGTTAAAACTGCGACCATTGCGATTCCACGCAGAAATGAACGGTTATTCAAATAGGTTTAGGTTAGGTTAGAACTGTGCCCCACAAATAAGCAAACAGCTATCAAAGTAGGTTTAGGTTAGGTTAGAACTGCGACCCCACACATAAGCAAACGGCTGTCAAAGTAGGTTTAGGTTAAGTAAGACTGCGACCAGTGCGACTCCACACAGAAACGAACGGCTATTAAAATAGGTTTATGTTAGGGTAAAGCTGTGACCCCCGGGGTCACAGTTTTACCCACACATAAGCAAACAGCTATCAAAGAAGGTTTAGGTTAGGTTAGAACTGCGACCAGTGCGACCCTATATAGAAACGAACGGCTATCAAAATATGTTTAAGTTAGGTTACAACTGTGACCCCACACATAAGCGAACAGCTATCAAAGTAGGTTCAGGGTTTGTTTAGAACTGCGGAATAAATATTACTAAATTTTAACCTAACTAAAATAAGAACCCGTAAAGGAAAACCTCAAGCACCATTCAAAATTCTCTGATTTAAATTTACTGAAAACTATTCTTCGACATAATGACTTGTCGATGAAATGAAAATACTTGAACCGTTGTATTTGAAACAATATTCGATTAAATGATTGTCGACAAGTCAAGGCGAAACCCAAAAAAATATCACAAATATTAAACTTATTTCGGCCACTTTTGAGTCTCCTGAGAAAAAAAAACAAAATAGGATTCATTGTTTGCAGGGAACCGTGTAACATGCATAATACAGATATAACTGCATACGTACAATCGAAATGGTAACCTCCTTCTTTTTTGAAGTCGGTTGAATAAAATTTTTTCATAGAAGTCCAAGATCTACGCGTGCGAAGCCGCGGGCTAAAGCTAGTTACTTATAAATGTTCTGACTTTTTAGAGACTTTACATCTCTTGTTATTATTATTATATTTCAATTGATTTAAAATCAATTTTATTTTATTTTTTTAATTCATGTTAGTTGTAAGATGTACCATGATTTTTTTGAAAAAATAATTCCCGCCAAGTTTCTTACCGGTTCTTCTTGGGTCAGCGGTGTAGGGTTCGAACCGGAAGTAGTTTTCATACCTAGACGATTCAAAAGAGTTTGTTGCTATTCCAATTTGAATAAAGAATTATTTGACTTTGACTTTGACTTTATTTATGTTTTTTGCAAAGTTTCATTCTGCTTATTTTCGGATAAATTAGAGACAAGAAAATAAATGTTTTACCACTATTTTTTTTACCGCCTAATGACAGTTTTAAAAAGTATAATAATAATTATGTTGTATTGCAACACTTATCTAGTGACCTATATTATACAACAGTTTACATTATTTATATAGTTTTAAAAAAATAAATCCGCTACATCTCATCCCTTGCACTCACCAACGAATCAAAACGCAACACAACATTATTTCGCGATCCAAAACTGACTTTATTTAAACCTTTTTAAGCTTTCTTCCTTTATGTGCTCAGCTTACACCTGTTAGCCTAAGGGCATGACTTTTTCATTCACGAGACAGCAATAGAAGCGCAAATGTTTTTACCGTCTTTTTGATACAAAGAGTAATTTGTGTTTTGTTTATTTTAGTTACCTTTGTTACGATGTTAGAATGCTTGGAAAGTGAAAAAAAGTTGCCTCCGGGTATAACAATATATATTTTTTATTGTGTTTGAAATAATGGTTCTCAATTATAGACTGTCCATATTTTATTGTAGCAATGTAAAGCAAATTTAAATACGGCCACAATTTGAAAACAGCAATGAACAAGTACATGTTGGGGCAGGAAGGTTCTCGAGTGGCAGCCACGTACCGGAAGGCGCAGCGTGGGTGGCCTGACGACCTGGTGAAGGACACAGGAGTCCGGAGTGCGGGTGCCACAGGACCGGTCATTGTGGCAGTCTTTGGGGGAGGCCTATGTTCAGCAGTGGACGTCTTTCGGCTTGATGATGATGATGATTGCGACGTGATCGAATATCGAAGACGTGATCCAAATGTACAATTTTTTTGAGAAAAGCTCATTTATTTACATGTAAGCACACAAACAATTCCTCATCGGGATTCGAACCCGGAACCTCCAGCTTTATACCGTTACCTCGCTACCATTGGTACCTACTTAAACAATATTACCCGCAAGTTATTTGCCTTCACGTATGAGTGGAATCCAACATAAGGAAAAAACTCTTGTTTATAGAACAAATGAAATACATTTTTTGAAACGCTACCATATTTTATAAACCCTTTTAAAAGCACCCTTTATGTTACGGGTAACCTAAACAAATATAATATTATTACGGTGCTGTAAAAAATATACGGTTTTTGCGGTATCCGACTGTAATGAAATTATTTAAAAAATTGGCCAAAGGCATGTCGAGCCATGCTCAGTACAGGGTTCCGTAGTTATTTAAAAGCGGCTGGACCGATTATGTTCGAAATAGTTTTATTTTAACCCTTATTAGTACAAGGGGATATTATTTCCCACTTCGTCTATTCGTATTACGACTGAGTATTTTTTTACATAGCAACACTTTATAAAGTTTGCTATGTGTTTCCTTACTTCTGGTTAACATTCGATTTATTTTATTGGCAACACTTTTCACTCAATCTTCATTATGTCAACAACTGTCAATGTCAAAGTCAAAGATAGTGAAAAATTGTAAAAAACGGTGTTTGTCGGCGAAGTGTGCTTGGATTTAAGAAAAAAAAATCTGGTATGAAGTTTTTGCTGCCAGTTTCATAAAATATAATGTATTAGTTGTTATTACAAATATAAAATACTGTTTCAAACTATTGATTTTCCTAGTAAATTGTCCTTCGAAGTTAAACGTCCAAGTGGGAAAATAATTCCCTTTGTTCATTCATGGCATTAAAAAAATGATTGCAAAAGTGGTCATATAAAACGTTTTCGAAAATATTAAGCAAATTATTGTGTTATAATACGAATTTCACTAAAATTAACGTTTTATTGTTTTTTCTTAAACTCAGATGTACTCAATCAGTACCCGTTTATAACTTTTTACCACGCATGTAGGTTATTGATTTGTGATTTGTACGTTATCCTGATGTTCTTATTATTGTTTTATATTCCTTTTAAATTCACTACAAAATAGCACCGCCTAAGAAAATATTCCGTAGGAAGGAGATAGAAGATGTAGTAGACCATTTTTACAATTTATCAGACTTATCAGATGATTCTTCGCACCCCTGACTCCGCTAGTGCCCTGACCGCTACCAAAGCCAGAGCACCGTGAGTCGCCGGTACCTCGGGGCCATTTTTTTATTGTACTCATCATATTTTAGGGGGGGGTTTTGCCATAATCACAAACCGTCTCACACGCAGGCTCGACGACTTCCAGCCTCCTGAACAAGCCGGTTTCAGAAAAGGCTTCAGCACCGTAGACCACATACACACGCTCCGTCAAGTTATACAAAAGAATGAGGAGTATAACTTGCTCTTCTGCTTAGCGTTTGTGGACTACGAAAAAGCCTTTGATTCGATCGAGACCTGGGCTGTACTACTGTCTCTCCAGCGGTGCCAAGTAGACTACCGGTACATTGAAATGCTGAAGTGCCTGTACGAGAACGCCAATATGTCAGTTCGCCTCCAGGACCGGAACTCGGGGAGTAAGACAAGGAGATGTTATCTCTCCTAAATTATTTACCGCTGCACTGGAAGATGTTTTCAAGGTTCTAGACTGGAGGAGATTTGGCATTAACATCAATGGCGAGTACATCACTCACCTTCGGTTTGCCGACGATATAGTAGTCATGGCTGAGATCATGGAGGACTTAAGTACTATGCTCGATGATCTCAGTAGTCTCTGAAGATGTTGGTCTTAAGATGAACATGGACAAAACGAAGATCATGTCGAACGTCGTGATGCCAACTCCACTCGAAGTTGTTGACGAATATGTATACCTGGGACAAACAGTCCAGCTGGGTAAGTCCAACTTCGAGAAGGAGATCAATCATCGAATCAGACTTAGTTGGGCGGCGTTCGGGAGACTACGCAATATCTTCTCGTCCAATATACCGCAGTGGTCTCAAGTCGAAAGTCTTCGACCAGTGTGTGTTGCCAGTGATTACTTACGGATCTGAAACGTGGGTCGTTCACTATGGGACTAATTAGGAGGCTCAGAGTCACTCAACGAGCGATCGAGAGGGCAATGCTCGGGGGTTTCTCTGTGAGATCGCATCAGGAGTGACGAGATCCGCAGAAGAACGAAAGTGACTGACATAGCCCGAAGAATCGCCAGGTTGAAGTGGCAGTGGGCTGGCCATATTGCCCGGAGGACCGACGACCGGTGGGGTCGGCGTGTTCTCGAGTGGCGACCACGCACTGGACGGCGCAGCGTGGGAAGGCCCCCCACAAGATGGAGTGACGACCTGGTAAAGGTTGCGGGTGTCCAATGGATGCGGACTGCTCACGACCGATCTTTGTGGAACTCTCTGGGGGAGGCCTATGTCCAGCAGTGGACGTCAATTGGCTGATGATGATGATGATGATGATCAGATGATATTGATTCTATCGATGACGAATTTTACGGCGATGGTCTATCAGAAACTTACCTAAGTAAGCCCGATGATGAAATCATGATAGATAATGCATTTAGATCAAATGTTTGGAGTAACTGACTTCGATGGTGATGAAGTGATGATTTAGCACAAATCAATTCGCATTTTTTAAAACCGAAATATGAAAAATCATTCAAAAAACTGCAATGAAACAAAAAAATCTGGAATTCTAAGGCCATTTTTCTCGTAGTCTTCATTGAACAAGGGGAAATAATTTCCCACCAAAAATCACCCCCTTCCACTTACCCCCTCCACTTTTCACATACATTTTCTGAATCCAGGTGCCAAACTTATTTATAAATTGATCTCTGTTTCTCAGTTGCAGAAAAAAAATTCTCTGTCCTAATAAGGGTTAAAGTATGCCCGTTATTATTAAGCCCGCTATTGATATTGTTTCCATATTTTTTGTACCTACGGATCAAAAATTAGACTACACCATTTTTTTTATTCTTTAGCGTTTATCTCCGAAAATATTGACTTTTGAATAAAAGCTTTCTTATGTGGCTCTTGTTGTTTTTAAAAGACCGATTCAACAATATCCCAGACTATACGATTACAGCAAAATAACAATATCGTCCCCACTTTACGAGTACAAAAAATACCCGACCAAAAAAGTTATTTTCTATATTTTTTTACCACTTTGTCGGCGTCTTTAATATGTATACTTGGACCAAATTGCAAATTTCTAGTACTAACGGCTACTGAGCTATGCTGCGGACAGACGGACATGGTGAAACTATAAGGGTTCCTAGTTTACTACGGAACCCTAACACGAAAAGTACGCATGATTACTTCGGAAAACACGTAATGTTCCATCGCCTGTATATTCAGCATAATTAGGAATAATATTATGACTGGGAATATAAAGGGGAAACAATTTCATATTTATTTATGAATATATCTCCCAAAATGTAATTTAATTGTTTGCTGTAAAAGTTATATAACGCTTGGTACCTACATCACGAGTCTTAATGAGCTTACCGTGGGACCAGGTCGATTTGTATAACATGTCTCAAGATATTTCATCATCATCATCATATCAGCCGAAAGACGTCCACTGCTGAACATAGGCCTCCCCCAAAGATTGCCACAATGACCAGTCCTGTGCCACCCGCATCCAGCGGACTCCTGCGACCTTTACCAGGTCATCAGTCCATTTTATGGGGGGCCTATTCAGCCAAGATATGTACCATAATTATATTTATTTACTACGATTTATTCATGAATTATTTCAAAATCAATCCATTAGGTTAAGAGTTACACATTTTTTTCAGTTATTCGCGGGGAACTTTAATGTTAAGCACGCCGCGTATGCATAGATAAATAGATATTCACATCACATCACATCATCAACCCTATCTCAGTCCACTGCTGGACGTAGGCGTCCACTGCTGAATGCATGGCATGTGTCTATTCGCATAGTTAATAGGAGAGCCTATTAACTATGCGAATAGACACATGCCCATAATCGCTACGCTGGACAAGCGAATTGGCGATCGCAGTAATGTATCCACTATGATGACGCTACTGCCCATCATCAAAATCAACGAATGGTCAGTGACACTTCAATCCCTAAGTCGACTCTTACGACACCCGCGGGAAGAGTTGGGGTGGTTGCAAATGTATTCTTACTGCCGTCACCACACGGCATGTCAAAGTCAAAGTTTTTTATTTGCTGGGATTGTGGTACATTTAGATAATTTTTGTAGTAAGCACAACAACACAATTCACCAAAACATTGGCATGCAAAATATGTTTCTTATAGAATATTACTATTAAAATAATGTACGTAGGTTGCCCTGAAAGTTTCGGGAATCGGAAAAAATACGCATTTTAATGAAATAAAAGTACTTTTATTGTTTTTCAAAGTATTCTCCTTTGTGTTTAATACACTTTTTCATTCTCTGAAACCAGTTTTTAAAACAGTTATTGAAGTCTGAAGTGGGGGTTGACAAAATGGCCATTTTATAAGCGTCGACTGCTTCTTCCGCGGTCTGAAAACGCTGACCACGCAACCGATTCTTTATTTTCGGGAAAGTACAAAAATCGTTGGGACTTAGGTCGGGGCTGTACGGAGGATAGTCCAGTAATTCGACGTTTTCGCCCTTCAGATAGTCGTCTGTTTTCTGAGCGGTGTGAGGGCTGGCATTATCATGGTGTAGGGGCGTTAGGGTTAGTTTTTCGCAGTTCAGCAAAAACAATCGGTAAACAAACGCCTATATACCAATCGGCATTGACAGTTCTTCGATCTTCAAGAGCGATAGTCGCCACGTGACCCGATTTGGAGACAAACGTGGCTACCATTTTTTTGATCGTGCTGCGAGAACGAACAACTTTTGTCGGCTTCGGCTCGTCTTCGTAAACCCAAACTCGAGATTGGTTTTTCGATTCAGGCTCATATGCGTAAATCCATGATTCGTCACCTGACACAATACTAAAAACGGCATTTGAGCTTCCTCCATTAAATCTTTTTAAAGTTTTGCGGCACCAATTGACACGTACCGTTTTCTGGTCGTCAGATAACAAGTGAGGAATCCACCGGGAAAATAACTTCCGCACGCCCAACTCTTGTTGTAAAATAACTTGTACCTGACTCATTCCAATGCCTAAAGTCTCCTGAATCTCCCGATATGTAACATGCCTATCTTCCTTTATCAGTTGGCGAACAACATCGATGTTTTGATCGGTAACGACCGTTTTCGGTCGACCCTCACGTACGTCATCCGCAAGAGACACACGGCCACGTTGGAATTCCGAATACCACCTGTATATGGTCGTCTTTGAAGGTGCTTCACTACTAAAAGCAATAGTTAATCGGTCTCCACATTGTTGTTGTGTTAATCCACTTTTAAAGTCATAATAAATCATTGCTCTAAAACTTTCGCGGGACAGCTCCATTTTCACCAGCGACTCAACGACTTTAAAAAACAATTGAAAATCGGACATTGTTTTTTTTTTCTAAGTGGCCAGTGTTTTCGAATAATGAGACTATGCTTGTAAGAAAGAGGTATAACACATGTCAAATATACGTTCCTAAGTATTAAATTCCCGAAATTTTCAGGGCATCCTACGTATTATGTAATGTATTGTGTATTGTGATCCTCGTTCCGGATCGTACCTGGTCCAACAGATTTCGTTGGCCATTCAACGCGGCAACGCGGCCGGTGTAATGGGGACTTTTGGGTCGGGTACGGTTCGGGATGATTTCTTCAGCTAAGTCCTGTTGCGTTAGCATATAGATAATATGACGAAGCTTGTTGCGGATCCCATCATTGATGTGTATGAGACGAAGCCTGTAGCTGATTTATTTTGCGTTTGTTGCCCTCTGACGAAGCCTGTGTTGCAGATATTATGTTTCCTTGAATATTTAAGTTACATGAAATAATTAAAATAATGTCATCGTTTTCAAATATGTCCCAAAATATCACAAAATATATTATAGTGTGACAAACTATTGTAGAGAATTACGGAGGACGCCACTGAGCTTTAATGGGCAACATTTATTTTACCACCTAAATGATTTTGATACTTGCGTAATCAATTATATGAATTAATTTTGTTTCAAGCAAAAACGTCTGCGTAGGTACTAAAATTACCATTTTATAATTGAAAGACATAAGTATAACATAAATGTACTTAAGGCCGTGTGCGGTGTCGTAAGAGTCAACTAAGGGATTGAAGTGTCACTGACCATTTTACAAGATTGATGATGGGCAGCAGCGTCATCATAGTGGACACATTACTGCGATCGCCAATCCGCTTGCCCAGCGTGGCTATTATGGGCATTCACCTCCTAATGCGTCTATATGCATAGTAATAGGAGAGGCCTACGTCCAGTACTAAAAATAGGCTGATGATGAAATGTACTTATTAAGATTATTATCAAGTAGCGGAATTTTCAAAGCGAAAATCTAACTGTCCTGCAATATTAACACCAATAAAGACACAAATCAAATCGGGATTCAACGTAGATCCTTATAATTTATCGTCAGGATCAAGACTTCCTCCGTTTTATGATGGCGCCAGTGTGAGCAATGTTTTTCTAACGCCCATTTTAGTAAAGGATGTCTTGTGGCGTAATTTATAGGCGTGAGAACATTAGACAATAGAAGTTTACGATAGTGTGGGTGTTTTAAGTTTAAGTTTCATGTCTTGTAATAAGCCTAATAAAATGGTACATACCTATCAAAGTAGGATCAGTCATTCTACCCGTATTAAAGGAACTCTGAGCTTTAAAAAAGATCAAGCGTATAAGAAGCTAAATAAAAAAACTTGACTTAGCCATAACAAACTAAAACTGTAGGTACTAAAAGATTCAAAACGCTGGCGTTCTCCTTAATATAGTAGATAGGTATATAAAGAAGTTAGACTCTCAATCTTATTGCTATAGATAAAGTTAAAGTAAATATGAACACGTCATATTTTTTATTTATTTTGAAGTTAGCAATGCACAAGGTGCAGAATATTCTCAAAATTGCGGGAATATATTCGGAAATTTCCGAGAACTTTCATGCAAATTTAAGAGTAATTTCTCATTGAGAATGTTTCCATGAGAACTTATAAAAATGTGTTATAAATAATTATTTTAAATCGTAAATAAGTAAACCAGGCAGTAAATAGAACTCGTAGCCTTATGGAGGCATGTATATAGTACTGTCTTGGCTAGATTACATTATTTGTTAAATTGGGATTTCCGAGAACATTCTCTATGCAAGTTTCGCAACTTATGAAACTTCTCCTCGGTACAATGCTATTTGAAGTCCAGAATGCATTGTTAAAATCTCTTGTAATGATTACGAGCACCCGGAATAATAAGAACCTAGATAATAATAATTGCACAAGAGTAAAGAATATATACCTAGCATGAATTACCAGCGTGAAGTTAGCTGCCTAAGGTTAGCAGCCTATGGTAACCCGACCAAGTACAGTGGTCATAATTGGTGATTTCATACAAAAGCGTACAAAACGGTACTACAAGGTCAAATATAAGCTTTTCCGATAGATAAAGAAGTTTTCTACAGTTTACAATTACCTTTATTACATCAAACATAAAAAAAACACCAAATATTAACTAGGCAGCTAACTTCACAAATTGGCTTAGATTAATAAATTTTAGGTTTTCCTCTATTTTTCCATGGAATCTCTCTTTATAACACTTAATGTTAAGTATCGAAAGAACCTCCTAAAATAAGCCTTAATTAAGAAAACTCTCATTGAAATTGAAAGAAAATTACTATGTTTCATTTGCAAAAAACACTTAGCTGCCTATGCTAATATTAGATTTTCCTCTATTTTTCCATAGAATCTTTTTTTGTAACACTTTATGATAGGTATCAGTAGAATCCCCTAAAATAGAGCATTAATTGAGAAAACTCTCATCAACATTGAAAGAAAATTACTATGTTTAATTTGCAAAAAACACTTAGCTTAGCTGCCTATGCTAATATCTAAGTTTCCTCTATTTTTCCATAGAATCTTTCTTTGTAACACTTTATGATAGGTATCAGTAGAATCCTCTAAAATAGAGCATTAATTGAGAAAACTCTCATCAACATTGAAAGAAAATTACTATGTTTCATTTGCAAAAAACACTTAGCTGCCTATGCTAATATTAGATTTTCCTCTATTTTTCCATAGAATCTTTCTTTGTAACACTTTATGATAGGTATCAGTAGAATCTCCTAAAATAGAGCATTAATAAGGAAACTGTCATCAACATTGAAAGAAAACTACTACGTTTCATTTGCAAAAAACACTAAGCTGCCTATGCTAATGTTAGATTTCCCTCTATTTTTCCAAAGAATCTTTCTTTGTAACACTTTATGATAGGTATCAGTAGAATCCCCTAAAATAGAGCATTAATTGAGAAAACTCTCATCAACATTGAAAGAAAATTACTATGTTTCATTTGCAAAAAAACACTTAGCTGCCTATGCTAATATTAGATTTTCCTCTATTTTTCCATAGAATCTTTCTTTGTAACACTTTATGATAGGTATTAGTAGAATCCCCTAAAATAGAGCATTAATTAAGAAAACTCTCATCAACATTGAAAGAAAATTACTATGTTTCATTTGCAAAAAACACTTAGCTGCCTATGCTAATATTAGATTTTCCTCTATTTTTCCATAGAATCTTTCTTTGTAACACTTTATGATAGGTATCAGTAGAATCCCCTAAAATAGAGCATTAATTGAGAAAACTCTCATCAACATTGAAAGAAAATTACTATGTTGAATTTGCAAAAAACACTTAGCTGCCTATGCTAATATTAGATTTTCCTCTTTTTTTCCATAGAATATT
>JALPQI010005624.1:0-68654 GCA_025490895.1 Thaumatotibia leucotreta
AATTCTGTAAATAACGAATAAAAAGAGGATTTTTTGTGATACCTTGAAAACGTCATCGTCATCACTAAGATATGAGAAATTATAATATTATTGCATAATATTGGGGTCGTATTGAGAAATAAAAAATATCTTTGGATTTAGATTTTCATAGGCTATTTGACAGCAACAATAAGACCTGTAAATAATGTTCTCCATTTGTGCTATAAGCACATATTGACCAACATCTTGCAGTGTTTGCAAGCAACATGGCAAATATTTCGCATGCTATGAATTATGGCATATATCGTTAATAGCGAATGTGCTCTCCATGAGCATATTATTATTGATTCCTTGATGACTATCTGTAAAATAACCATTATTCTTGTAAAATAAATAACGTATTGATTGATTGATAAGTACTAAGAAATTGATGATTTTAATTCATTCTTATTGGTTGTCTGTAATTACTAAGATTATTAATAAGTGCATTGACTATTTTTGTAATTTGCAGTGCGTCAAAGGTACCGGCCGAAAATAAAGATAAAAAACAAGCGATTTTCACCAAACGACTACTTAGACGCAAGCTGCCACAGCGCCCCTGCCCACCCCGCCCCGCACCTCACCTGGTTTATAAATAATGTCAAGGTAAAGTTTAGAAAAGTCCACAACTTTAAATAAGACTGGAGTTGAACGTTCTGTGTCACTGAACACCTTCGTCTTTCTTGGAAGGAAAAAGTAACCTCTGACTTAACGACGTCACTTGAAAACTTTTACTGCGGCGGGCAGCAATCGAGTAACAGAGTATTTTAATTAAAAAGCATTATTGTTTATAATCTTTAAAAATCCCCGACTGCTAAATTTGAATGCAATCACTTTCGAAAGTTATTCAATTTATTTTTCATCAGAAATTAATGTGTTATGTTAAATTCAATGTAATTTTTTTGATACTTACTTAATAATTATTAATTTCACTAATTCAATCTTCGTTCCCTAGAATACCTATTAGTTAATGTTTGAAACAGTGTGAATCACTAAATAATGCATTTTAGATATGTAATAATATCTGCAATTGAAAAAAAATTAAAAACGGTACTTTTATGACCAAGAATTTAATGAAATTGCGAACTTTACAAGATTTTTGCTTGCTCTATTTCGGGCTGCAGCCTTTTTCCGGAAAGGTGGAAAGCCCTCAGTGCCAGTTAAACGAGTGAAATGTTATTACGGACATATGCAATTTGTGCACTCAGCCGCTCTAGCTAGCCAGGGCGGGGACCCGAGCCGCGATTTTATCGCAACAGCGAGCTGCAGCCGACGTAGTCGAAAGATGCCCGGTACAGGGCTTGGATATCTACCTTATTTGTAATACAGTAATAAGTATAGGTACTTTAACCTATTTTATTACTAAAAATGATTCTTTTAAGATTCTCTTATCTATGAAGTGACAACAAACATATTTTATATCATCGATTTGTATCATTGAATAGGTAGTTGTACAGGAAAATAGATCTCTTTTTCAATTCCGATCAATAATTTTAACTCTTTGAGGGTGCTTTAGATTGAGGAAGTTGAACTGTGTTATATTACATAACCTACGATTTACGATCTTCATATTTATATAAAAAATAGTTGCTCGAAATCTACAATTCCCAGGACCACAAAAATGCGTCTTTGAAACTACTCACGGTAACTGGACCCTGTCTCCAACATAACTTTGTAAAAAATGTTAAAATAGATCATTCTTTGATCAATGAAAATGAATGAATAAAGAAATAATAGGTTTTTGGCAACCTCATCGTTCATTCTCAGAGATATTATTGAAAATAAACAGAATGCCTGCTAAAATACCTAATGATTGATTGATGAGTCTTGATATCGATTCATAAAATATAAAATGTTTAAGATGCTTGTATAGTAAAGCAAATGGGTTTCCAACCAGATTTCAGTTACAAAATAATTGTTTAGTCTTATTGTTTTTACTTACGCATTAGTTCGGTACAAATATATTATTCTCAAACTTGCAATGACATTTTACGTAGGTTACTTCGGAAGTAACCTTCTTTTGACAAGTGACGAACATCTTGGCATTCGACCGTAAAAAAACTTACAACTAATGACAATGTAATCCGGTTCAAAAGCTACCTCAGAGAGGTTTTAAAAAAAAAAATGAGTAAGTTGATAAAATAAATGTTGAATATTTTAGATTCGTTATTTGTTTGTGTTATGAAATTTACTTCCGATTATTTTATTTCATTGCAAGTTTAAACGTAACCTAATGGAATGGAACTCTTAGCCTGAAATTGATATTACAGAAATCAAATCATAATGAATTGGAAAGGAAGCTTACGTTTATATCATTTGTAACGATTTTATTAAACCATCACTATTTTTTTTGTACCGAACAGGTAGACGAAAAGTTGACAGTGCCCCACGGCACGACGCCAGTGCATCGGCGGCATCATGGCATGATGCTCAGCATGACGACTTCCTCGTTGCACTTCCCGCTGCCAGAGCTCGAACGTACACCCAACCAGACCATAGAGATCACCTGCCTGAGCACCATTCCTAGCTACGCGAGCGTTGTCGACGGGTTCGCTGATATACAGAACCATACAATATCCAGTAAGTATTCTAAATTACCGATTTCTTCGACTTCATCCTGCAGCCACGTCACTGATGAATTTGGTAATATGATACCACTCCATTTACAGTAAGACATACTTAGCCGTTACCCGTTGCTGCACGAGCTTAGCGCTCGGTCAACAAGATAGTCAGATCAGATCACGTGAATGAGACATATTTAAAAATTTACCCACTATCGTAACAATTTGACACACACACGTACGTTCTATCGACGAATATTGTTTTTTTTTTGTCTGTGATAGTTGCTGCCATCTATACAAGCTTTTGTGGAACTAATAAATTTATTGAATCGAATAAAAATAATTGAAAAAGAACCCCCGAATACATCCGAGCGTACCTGTCTAATAAATTCTTGATACATTAAGATCATATCGGCATTATGATCCGGCACAGCATTAAAGGATATCAATGTCCAAAAGGATCAAGAGCTTACAGGTTTAACCGTTTACTTCGATTGGTATCCTTTGCCAATGATTTCAAGGTTTGGTTTCAGTTCCATTTCATCTGCCCCTGGAGTGCAATAAAACGGAGATCTGTAATAATGGGGAATATTAGATCAGGATATCAATATACGTTTAACCATTATATGTTTAAACCATTTTTTTTGTTAGTATATTAGTCGGGGAGCTAAACTTTAACTTGTTCGAGAAAATTACATTAAATCCTACAGTATATTTATTTCAGGAATATGATAAAACATCGTTTTGTGAATATATGAATCTAATTATCCCTGATAAATGTGTGGAGTTTTTTTCATAAAATCAATATTAAGATTTACTTGTTTAATAAAAAGAAACAATAAATCCTACAGTAGGGATTTATTATCCGAGGGGCCTAACTGAATATTTAAGACAATATTTTAAAAAGTCACCACTGAATAATCGTAGCTATAGTCAGAAAAAATAAAATTATTTTTAAAATTCATCATCAAATCAAACAGAAATTAAGCAAATGGTGATTTTTTACTACAATTAAGGTATAGTTTTTTGTATAAGCTTTAGGAAGAAACTGGGGATTTTTTTTTCCTTAATTATAAATCATCTGAAACAATAGAATGAATGCATAATCTCGAGGGTAGAAATTATTGAACGTGCTGTTCCAATTATTGCCCTTCAAGTCCTCGACTGGATGAGAAGCTCTCGCGCGGCACTGGGGATTATTGCATGGTGTGAATCTGTATACCCTAAATATTCATTAGAAAATGCTTCCGAAACTGTAGGATTTAATGTGACCAAAAACTTTTCTTCCCCCGACTATATCTATATTGATTTATTCTTCTATTTATAGTATTATGAGTAAGAATTAAGATACGTGTATTTTAAAGCTAGCAGTAATTTATATTACTTATAGTTAATTACGAAAACAATGAATCCCAACGTAACATGATCATTGACCGATTAACAACGTAGGCTCCGTTCTAGCTGCAAAATTAAATAACTAACCGTACCATGAGTTGTAAAAGTAACGGATACGTTAGGTTTTACTCGATACGTAGTGCATTCTTTCGCACTTGCACGGACCCATTGGAGCGAGCGCGATGGCCTGATTTACGTACCTAGTAAAATCTATCGTTGCCTACCGATACTTGCAAATCATGGAACGGCTACGTGTCTAGTGACGGTAACGACAAGAAACGGTAATCATGGGACCATCCTAAGCTTTCACGTCTTGATTAAAAGATGTTTGTCCTTTCTCATTACCCTCCACACATTAAGTTGTGTCTAGGTCGATCGTCAGTTACTATATTTAGCGTAATATTTCAGTGAACGTGTTCCGCATCGAGCCTGCGCCTACGCAGCTGCCGGTGATGATCGTGAGCCCAGAGAACGCGTCGCCCTGCTCCTGCAGCGCCCCTATTATCATTTTCTCCATGTTCTTTGTGTACCAAATCTTGTAACTTTTAGCTCCCCAGCGCTATAGCATATTATATAGAAAATGTGGTAGGAATTGAATGTTTTTTCGGAGTAATTTTTGTCTTATTTTCTATGGGCGTTTTAATTATGGATGTTTAGATATTAATACTCCATCCTTTAAAATTGAGAGGCAACTACTTTGAGTCACTGTATTATTTATACTATGAAAATTATTCGAAAATTATTTTAAATCAAATAAGAATTGAGGAACAGTGTTGTGAAATAACTACGTAATATTTTCTATTTACATTGGGCTTGTAAAAACAGCAGTTGAAGCAAAATTTACAAGGAAAGCTATTACTTAATAAGTTTGTGATTTTGAACAACTTTTTTTTGCTTTTCACTTGAATGACAAGCTTTACGACGTCTTTTGTAAATTTAAATTTTTCACTTTCTTACGCAATTATGAGACTGAATTAGGAAGTTAGGGATTTAAAAATGACCTAACCAGCCCTATCCCCAATGCTAGAAGTCCCTAAGCATGTCCTTACTTACCTTGTAGAATAGTAAGTACTGTAGCCAGAACCTTTACCTACATAATATAATATAATTATAAATAATTAACACAAATACATCCGCATACTTTTTCATTTATATACAGAGTAGAAATATGGGTATGAAGGCTGCTACCTAATCCTATGATACTATGCGAAAGTGGTCTTAAGAGACCATTAATCGACTTTTATTGAAGTCTGATGTTTACAGTATTTGGAATTGAATATACAGGTTGCGAGGAAAATGATTCATTTAGTATGATGGTACTCAGACCTGATAGGACAAGACATGATAGAAAAATGTGAGTAACAGTATGTGCAAAAATCTTTAATTTACATATATCGTTGTTTCGTCATCGTGAGTTCGTGACACACCTAGGGAACTATTGATGCTAAATGGGAATGACGTTGGTGTCTTAAAAAAACAAGTAAAAAATCATACCGAGAAAAGTATGAAAAAATTTATCTTCGAATTGTGGTGCCAATGAGACTTTTTTTAACCTTTCCAGGGTTTTAATCCTGGACGTGGATAAGTTGTTACCATGTTGTTATCTATGTAAGTAAGTGTGAAAAGGCATAATAAAAAATGTTTATTAAAAATGCATTTTTGCTCGAAATCTGTTGTATGTTCCTTTCAAAATCTGTCAACTACAATCTTAATTAAATCGAAATCACTCGTTGGTCTTATAAGGCCCCTTTCGCGTAGCAGCATGTAGTGTCCTTACTGAACCGCTATTTTATTTTCAATGTGTATTGAACAGCTCTGCTATTTTTTATTTATTATTGAAATGTCGTCGTCGGTGAATTAATGTAACCACCAAAATGACGAAATTAAGTTAAGTATGCCGTTCGATTGCAAATTTTTCTGCTCTTTCGAACGGTGTATATAATATTTTGATATCCAGAAAAAAATGTGGAATACGTTAGCAAAAACTTTTTTTTTATTAACGTATGTAAAAGTTTTAAAAAATCATAGACAAAATTTTAACGTAAGTACGAATTTGTAAGTACAAAATATGTCCTTCCTAATGTACTCACCACATTTTTATAAATGTCAATGCTGTAAGCGCCATCTGTATTGTATGGGTCATAAGCAATTAGGTTTCAATTTGTCAGTAACACTTAATAGGGATGATGACTGGCAAGTCAAATCAGCATCTTTTTTCGAACTGTCAAAACGATCACCAGAATTCACCACTATGGAATTTTATATGAAATACTCAAAAGTGACGTCACGTTTGAGTAGTGCCAAATGACCTACTCTTTTAAGTTCTTTTCAATTTATTAAATAGAAGTTCTGTACAAAAATTACTTCAATGTACATCTTAGTGATAATTTCTTCGTGTATTATGTCGTGCATAATGTTAAATAATTTATTTTAACTACAGTCATCATCCCTATTACGAAATCCACTTTTGATGATTTTCATTAGATTGTTAACGTATCTCCAATTTTTTTTTATATATTTAATGTAAGCACCAGCAATTTCCTGAACTACAACTGTAGTCACAGTTAGTAACTGTGTGTCAAATAGAACTCTCAAAAATAAAACAAACAAGATAAACATCATTTCAATAGGATAATTAACTAAAAAGATACAACATACTTTATATATGTCAAATTGGTTTTTGGGCTCTCCTGAAAAATCGTCATTTGGTGGTTACGTTAATTCATATTACAACTGACGATATGTGCTCCCTTATTAGATTAGTGGTGTAATATTTGCGTGCATTCATTATGTATTGTAATGTTCCTGGTTAAGAAGTATCAGTATGATCACGAGATAACGAGATTTGTTATTGTTCATAAAAAAAACAGAATGTCATAACTTTGCGTAATGTATTACAGATATCGAAACAAAACGTAATTATTCCTATACAGTGACAAAGTATATTCCTTCAGTTGAAGTATATTCCTGTCAATTGTAAGTATCTTTAAAAATGGAATAAAATGACAACTATCCGAACACTACTAGCGCCTTTATAAGTTTTACAACTGGCCCTCTTAGTCAACTTTTTTCATAACATAGTGCTGTATTATTTTCGGTTTATCAAAATAATTGGTGTTTCCTGTTATGAGGATAATAAGCGACGATACGCGTAGAATAATAAAGTTGTATTTATTAAATTATGTTGCTTAATAAATATTGAATATAAATATAATATGTCAGCTTAGCTATTTTAAGTGAGATCTAGGAGCAATTGTGTAACAAAAACATATCATGACTAGGAGTGAGTAATTTGTAACAAATTTATACGTGTTGTGGGGTGAAACGCAAAATAAAAAAAGATTACGAAGTAACACTACACGATAACAAATAAAGTGTTTATCAGGGAAAGTTGTAATGTTTAAGGTACCTACTTAATGACCTCATCAACCTTTGTGCGTGCTGCCCTGCGATTTCTATTAAATTATTTTCAAAATGATTGATTCAGAAAAAAATATATTTTCAAGGAACATTCGTAAGTTAGACTAATAAACTTATACTGCACTGCTATTTCATACCGAAAGTCAGCTAATCATTCTTTAAATCTGATGGCAATTTATTCAATAAAAATGGGATTTTCGTTATTTCAAAGGTATTATAACTCATAGTACGTACCTCGTTAAACTAAATAAGCGAAGGGTTGTAAAACATCCCTTCGTTGTAAAACATTCAATTAATAATGAAAATGAAAAACCTTATTTTAATGTACCCCTAAAATGTTGACGACATAAAATGTTAACATTTGACATGCTACAGTAATTTGTCTGTAATGTTTCATATTCTAAATTAAGGTAAAATCTGTGAGAAACTACGCACAGTGTTGTCGCATGGTCAGTAGGTAACTGTAATAGAACAGACACAGCCTTTTCAAGCGTCTCGTATTCTGTATCTGTATTTTGAGACACAAATGATGTCTGACCATTTTATTTAGTTTGGGAACCGAAAAAAAGTTGGCTGTAACTGCCGATATCTCGTTTAGATATTTTCAGATAGAAGAGAGCTGCGAATATAGGTGAAAGTATTACTTATAATGATATGTACGAGTATAATCGGTAGTCGATAAACGAGAAGTCGCTTTGATATCTCAAAAAAAATGCTACCAGAATTCCGATGTCTGGTAATAAAAATGGAAATAAAATATTACAACTCAGGTGAGTGATTTAATTTATGGTACAGCCAACAAAATATTATAATCGTCGTTACGATAACCAGGCTTTGTTTTCGCAAAATATATTTACTTACGTATTTTATTTTAGAATATAATGTATAATTTTTAATCCCAGCTTATAGGGACAGCGATATGGCAGTAGGATGTTAAAAAGTTATTTTGTCCAAATTTTATGTAGTTTTATGTAGTGACTTACCAAATTTACCTATGTATACACAGTCATTACAGACGAATTACCCATTTACTCATTGAAGTACTTATTTATGCCTATAATGCTTCTTCCCTGTATCCTGTATCTAAGTTCAAATTTCAAGCTGATGAAACAGCAACATAAAATCTAATATTGAGACAGCTAAAAATGCCAGTAAGAGGTCGAAAAGTTATTTTGTCCATACTTTTATGTATAAAGTATTGTTCAGCATAAATGTTAGATGGGTTTTTTGTATTTCCCCCAGCGTTAGGCCTAAAAATACAAAAAAAACGACTATGTGCGTAACATTATATTAATAATTTGATTACAGTCCATGAGCTTCTCCGAAACATCGGCGAGAACAAAAACCAACATACGAATGTTCTAGCATGTAATAAGACAGGTGATTACAAACGAAATGAAATTACCCGTTATGTATGCCGATGTCGTTGGTGTACGTAATATTGTTGCGCTGATGTTTCCTTAGAGATTCAAGGGACTGTATATACTGTATTTCTATATTGATGAATAAATTCATGCAGGCTATCGATGTCTTCCTTATTGCTATACACTCTTTTTATAAATTTTAAGTATACTGTAAGTTAGATTGTATATAATTAGAACTGTGAATTACAGACGGATGTGAAAACTATTTTAATCTATGTATCACATGGATATAATTGCTTTTTAGTGCTGCAATGTTAGAATATACCTGTCAATTACGTGTAGCCAAGCTATATAAATATACCTACAAATCATTGGTCACTTAAATATAAAACGGAAGTTGAACGATACAACTATCACTTTAGTTTTCTGCAGTCTACTGATATTTAAAAATGTATTCATTTCGTAACATGCATAGTGAATTTTAGAAATCACATAGATAAACATGTCATATTTAATACTTACATAATATTATAAGGATCCTGTGTTTTTCACAAATCCAAAAAAATATTCCGACCTCTTGGTAAAAAATGTTAGCTCGATATTGTGTTATTACTACCGAATTTCCCCATTACAAACGTATATTTCACATATATGAGGTGTTTTATGAAGTACATGACCTTTCCATACATTTGCACTACTTTTAAGTACTAACTAACTTTCAGGGTCATTTGGGTGTTTGTTCCGATTTCGCGATAACGGCTGATCATTTTAACTTCGTGTCTGGTTATCTTGTAAATGTACGGGACATCTACCAAAACACCGAAATTCACAATAAAGGCTACAGCCAACTCTTAAAAAATGTGACCACGTAAATGAGGCGGTTGAAACGCTCGTATAATAAGCCGAAATGCCAATCATAAATCGAAATCTACTGTGTAATTAGTAGATTTCGATTTATGATTGCCACCTTTGACAAATCAAAAGAAAATGTACGTGAGCATAATTTATTACAGACGTTATTTTCGCTGCATTTGGTGTTATAATGTATGATTGTCATCGCGGCTATATAATATACATGCCTCTACTTAGAGAAAACATTAAATATATGTATATGGCCGTAATGACAGCTTATTAAAATAAATAAAAATCATTGTTTGAAATTGCAATTAGGTCATTGAAATTATACACCCATAAGAGATCAACCTTTAAAACATTGCACGTTTGCAATGACCCATTCAAAATGGTGTTATAATAATAGGGATCTAGTCATGTTAAGAAGAACATGTAACTTATGACAAATAATTATGATTCGTTAACAGTTGCAAAATTAATAGCCTTGTCCTGCAGTAATATATTTTATCTACAACTTCACCATTAACCTACTAAAATGAGTTCTGAAACTGGTTATTACATAATTATGTAATAACATTATAATATATGGGGATCATTATTCGTTATATAAAGCAGGTTTTTTTATTAATTAGGACTAGATCACTGAACTTAAACTTGGACTGATTCGTTGGCTTATTATTTCGGCGTTTAGTTTGATTGTGAGACGTTTTTTTTAATTATGAGAAGTAACGAAGGCATCTATTGCAATAGCTACATACAGTTTCTGAATCGTTTTATCAGGTTAGTAGTAGTGACTATATTTGTAAATAAGGTAGTTTTACAGCTGTGCATAATGAGACCCGTCATTATGGCGCGGATTCACAAACTACTGTATTACTTATGAGGAATGTTGTGATTATTAAATCAAACAAAATGTTAATGTTTGATTTCTATTTTGGAGATGATACCTATTAAAATCATTTAAATATTTAATTGTTATGACTTATGAATGCGAATGACTGTGTTGTATAATTTAAAGATATAAATGGGAGGATGTCAAAATGAAAAAAAGTATCTGAGGAAGTTTTCCTTTTAAAAACGTATTTTTTTCAAACTTGCAATGAAGTGTTGACCAGGGAGTACCATAACGCTAGTTCGGTGATTGAATTTGATTATGTTATTTCATAACTACGTAGCTATCCTGGGACTGCAAGGTACTGTGTTAGAATATCTTGGCATTTCACCATAAATAAAGAACTAATATCAATTTCACCGAGTAAAAGATCACCTCAAACAGTAAACATTGTGTTTACATATAAGTTGATTTTCTTTACGTTGTACATTCGTTGCGTTCTTTGATCTATTTGTTTGTGTACTGTGAAATTGACTTCCGATTTCTTATTTCATTGCAAGTTTGATTGCAAATTCATTATACTTACTTCGCCTGGAAACCAAACCTAGCAGGTTTTGTGTCTCTATTCGGCCTCACTACTCTCGGCTGTACATATATACCTACGCAGTAGCCTGCCAAGTTTGGTTCGTTTTCTGGCGTCTGCAGTAATGTACTGTTACTTAGGGTGGCGGTAAGATTTTACACAATATGTAAAATCTTGTACGCTCGAAATCGATGCATAATATGCATCTGTAAAAAGCGTATACATCGATTCAATATCTTGCCCAATAAAATAAATGATCATAGTCATTTCATCGTATTTCGCTTTACCAAACATATTTCGGTGTAAAATCCGTACTCATAAATACATACCTACATATATGCATTTTATGTTATTTTTAAACTACCTGCATTTTATTGACTCTTAGAACTATTTAATTCAAACATCACAAACCTAAGATAATTTTGTATCAGGTTTTCTAAATCAAAACTCAAAAGAAATAAGAATATGTCCGAATAGATTTAGTAAGTTCATGTGTATTATAAGATCCTAAGCAGACGGCTACATTTTGTAACGAACGCTCGAAGCCAGTTGTTTTAGTAGAAATACGAGCACTAATGAGAAACAGTGCAGTGTTTGAAGTATAGTCTGGTAAATTAATTTGGCATAATAATAATTTGAGTAGAGATCACACCGACTTTACATGGGTACGTAAAACTTTTACTACTACCCAACCCATAAAACAAACGGGTAACGATTTGCTAAAGAAGACGACATTGGTCTATAGTGACCAGCGGCGAGCGAAACCATAAGTTGGAGCGAGAAGCCAACATTAGAACTCCCTGTCACACGTATGGTTTTCCGCCCCGCCTCGCCAGTCGCCTTAGACCAATGTCGTGGCCAGGAAATTAATGGCGAGCGTCAGGCGGGGCACGCAGCGGTGAATTGAGCGTCCAAAGTTTTTCAAAAGCATGCCCTTCCTCCTCAGGCTTACTCCCTTACGTTTGTCTTTGGACATGAACGCCTAATGAATTTACCAGATTATAATAAGATTATCTAAAATGTTTCTCTAGTAACTAAGTAATGTATTTTACAATTTCTTTAATTGCAACCTGCAACAAATGAAGATCCGTTTGCATACACTAAATGTTAATTTATGTGTTTTATTGTGTATGTTTGTATAAAATGTCTACGTATTTACAAGATGTGGAATTTTATCTCTTTATAAATATAAATGTATAACGCGTTCAATATACACATGAATATTGTTGTTTTATTTCCTTTTAAATCCAATTAAAAAATCTTAATGAACATTCCAAAAGTATTAATTGATTTTGCAATCGGATCGTAGATAGTGTTTGCTACATACCTACAAAATTTAAGTAAATGTTTATCGTAGTTATAATATCAAATTTAGCCACAAAATACTTAATTTAAACTAAGAAAACCATAATAATAGAGTACTTACAATTTTTCACCAATTATTAATAAGGACTACAGTATACAATATATCAACACCTGACCCAATTCTGAAGTAAGTATACCTACTTACTTCAGAATCCGTGTCGAACCGTACCCGAAAAGTTGTCTGGTCAATACTCAAATCGTAGAACCTTCGATCATTAATTTTTGGTTTGTTCAGAGTTTTACGATTATCAAGTAAGTGCTTCCATCATCTTAAGGTGCGTTTAAACCAAAAGAGCATTCGCTGTTCTAGCACCCGTTCTACGAAATCAACCAATCACGTTTTTAGTCCGTGGGCTAGTCGGTCTGAAATTAGAAAACGGTATAATTTGGGGGTACCAAGTGTCCTTTTTACAGTAGTTAGACATATTCATAAGGATGTTTAAAAAGTATGATAGACATCTCAAAGTGGTAGCTAATAGGCATACGGGCTATTTCAAGATTTCCGTTGTATGACAGGTATGGTTAAAATTAGGAGGTACAAATTTTTCTTTTCATGGCTGTTAGGTAAGCTTATAAAAACGTCAAAAATGCAAGATTGCCATTTATAAGTGCTACCTAACAAAAATGGGGGTCAATCAAAGATGGTGGATCTCAAGTTTTACAAAATCAAGTATATCTCGAGAACTATTAAATATATCTAATTACTCTCTTGAACAAAAGTAAAGGTATATCTATAAGCTTCATATTTTGCATATACACCATATTGCTAAAACCAACCAATAATTAATTATGACTAAATTTATGAAAATTTCGTGATTTTTTTTTTTGTGTCGAGTTTTTACATAGTAGTCATAACGCTACAAAAATTAAATATTTTTTTAAAGATAGTGTATTTAATAAGCTTTAATTTGATGTATATAACTTGTTGGTGGTATTAAAAAAAAGACCCATAAAAAATATTTAAATGAATTGTAGTCGTTGACGTCGGTCTTAAGACCGAGTGGCCGAGGGGTACAGGCATCAGCCGCGAAAGCTGAGTACGTGGGTTCGATCCCCACCTCGGACATAGGTGATCTTGGTCGTTTTTCTTTGGTATATGACATCTAATATTTATAATTTATAAAGCTTATTAAATACACTATTTTTAAAAAAATATTTAATTTTTCTAGCAACATGACTACTACGAGGGCTGTTCCGAAAGTTTTTAGTTGCTCCGGTTCTATTCATGCGATTTAAATTAAATTTATATCATTGTGAGGGACATTTCAATACTTATTATGGTTAATAAATTTATGCATGTAATGGGAATAGTTTTTTTATTATATTTTTTTTACAAAAAGCTGTTTTGTATGAAATTTAACATTGTATGGAGAAATTGGCAATTTTTGACACATTGAAGCATATTTCGTATAAAAATCTTTGAAAGCTGTACTAAAATATACCCGGGATAAATAATTTAGTTCATTTTGCGTTTTTTAAATTATAATTGAACAAAAATGATTATTGATTGAATGATGATTTTTACAATATTCGAAATTCCAATTTTAGAGTTTACGATTTTTTTCGATGCCTACTCATTTATGATTAAAGTAAAGGATATCACGTAATTTGTACTTAAAAATAACGGAAATATCTTCAATTACTTGTACCTATAAAATAAAATAGTTTTATAAGCGAATGAGGTTCATAGCATCTCATTAAAAAAGTGTCTTAAAAACCGGTATCATGGTCATTGGAGTAAGGCTCGACACGTCTTAGTAAAACAAAATAATAAAAATATCTAAAATCTTTACTAAAACAAATTTACACCGCCTAGAGCGTCATTGAAATATCCCTCAAAATGGTGTAAGTTTTATTGAAATCGCATGAATAGAACCGGAGCAACTAAAAACTTTCGGAACAGTCCTCGTATGTAAGAACACGACACAAAAAAAATCAAAATCACGAAATTTTCATAAATTTGGTCATAATTAATTATTGGTTGGTTTTAGCAATATGGTGTGTATGCAAAATATGAAGCTAATAGATATGCCTTTAATCTTGTTCAAGAGAGTAATTAGATATATTTAATAGTTCTCAAGATATATTTGATTTTGTAAAACTTGAGATCCACCATCTTTGATT
Organism: Thaumatotibia leucotreta; assembly: GCA_025490895.1. NCBI lineage: Eukaryota > Metazoa > Arthropoda > Insecta > Lepidoptera > Tortricidae > Thaumatotibia > Thaumatotibia leucotreta. The sequence continues at coordinate 14,515 of JALPQI010005624.1, forward strand.
GGCCCCCATTTTTGTTAGGTAGCACTTATAAATGGCAATCTTGCATTTTTGACGTTTTTATAAGCTTACCTAACAGCCGTGAAAAGGAAAATTTGTACCTCCTAATTTTAACCATACCTGTCATACAACGGAAATCTTGAAATAGCCCGTATGCCTATTAGCTACCACTTTGGGATGTCTATCATACTTTTTTAACATCCTTATGAATATGTCTAACTACTGTAAAAAGGACACTTGGTACCCCCAAATTATACCGTTTTCTAATTTCAGACCGACTAGCCCACGGACTATTTGTGTACCGATCGAATTTCGTAGAGTGGGAGGTTAGAACAGCGAATGCTCTTTTAGTTTGAACGCACCTTTAAGGTGCGGTTAAACTAAAAGAGCATTCGAGAACAGCGAATTTAACCTTAAAGGTGCGTTCTAACCTCCCACTCTACGAAATTCGATCGGTACACAAAACGTGATTGGTTGATTTCTTAGAACGGGCACTAGAACAGCGAATGATCTTTTTGTTTAAACGCACTTTTAGAATATTGTATATTTTTAGAAACAGTCATCTTAGTAGATGCAAACAAGTATGAGTACTTAAATTAATAATATATATTATTTAGAGAAAAACAAAATGATGGCTCTAAAGTCTTCATTTTCTGCATATTAATTACTTACACAAAATAAAAATTAGACGGTAGAAGTACAAGTCTATTAGTTGCAAGATATTTTAACGTGATACATTTCCTCTTCACATAAATCTCGCCGTAATCGTCGACTTCCAAATCCGAGGCCTTAAGGTTCTCCGATGACGTCACTTAAGTTAAACTCAATAAAGTGCCAAACTAAAGTTGTTCACCGTATCGTTACAACTTCGACCCTCAGCCCTCAGAGATCGTCCCAGCAGATTCCGAGTGATATAAACGCTCGTATTTTGTTCGGGATTTGTTCTATAGGATAACCTTGTGGATCAGTCAAGCGCGGTCGGGAGCCTAAATTGCCCCCTTTGTTTTTATCCCCGAGCTCGTCTTGGGGAAAATCTTGTTACTGCCAGTGTTATGAACTTGTTTGTATTCACTGCGAACGCCCGGCATGGTCTTCGGATATGGATATTGCTCACGGCCTGTAGATGGAAGAATGATGTAGAGGCGGTCGTGGCGGATTGCAAAAAGGAAATGGGCAACAGGTGACAGTGACGGGGTTGCAAAAAGGTTTCATTTCAAATAGTACAGTCAATAAAACGTTTTGAAATCGGGATTTTTTGAGAAATTATGTTGTTAGTGGCTGAAAATATTTTTTGTCGGTATGGACCTGACAAACATTGACTCTTGTAATAATAACTATTTACGGGAGAATCTCATAGCAATATCATTGATATTTAGTTACCGTATATCGACGGATACTCGTCATAATCTGTCGTTAGCAGACAAATTCCATTTATTTGACCGAACGTACCTAATACACGTACAAAATAATATATCTTATACTTAGTAGCCATTTATGGCCCATTTGCACGTATTCCGAGAATATGTATAAATATTTTCATCGAGAGTAATAGAAAAGTGAAATTCCCTAGGGAGTAATAGAAATGTCAGTACGTCATTTGAAAATATTATGTCTTAAAACTTATTTTTTGGTTGGCAAGTGTGATGAAAAACATTGTATGCATCACGGTCGGTAAGCGGAATACTAACTCGAGTCATAAAAGCCCTCCGCCTAACGGCGTCGGGCTTCTAACACTCTCGTTAGTAATTCCGTACTTACCTCCCTTGATGCACAATGTACTATTAGACAGTTCAAATTATCTCGGGGTATGTGTTATTAAGGCATATCAGAATAATTAAGAAATTAATTTTGGTACAAAATGAAATGAGGACACAAATACGGACTCATATAGGTACCTACATATTAGTCGCATCTCCCTTGAGTAAAAAATCGATCCAATATTTTTTTATATAGATTCTTTCAGTAAAAGTAGGTACCATTTTATTTAAATATACGTACGTATTGAATTAAGGTTTACGACACTCGATGTAGTTTTATGCCAGCCAGAATTAAATCATATTAGTTGTAAAATAGTAGATTGTACAACAAGCGCGTAAATGTATCCACAGTCACCAGAGGAAATTTTTTGGTCTGAGCGAAGCGAAGTCCAAAATATGTAATAGACGAGGGTAAAAATTGTCATTTATGCGCTTGTTGCAGGTATACCCTGCTTTTAATGTGTTTATTAAAGAGATTATAGTAAGTACTACAAATACCAAGTAAAGCAAAACGAATATGTACGAGAACTCAACCCCTTTCTGGACTATTGCAAGACCGAGAGTTGGGAACCATTCCTATTCGTTATTGTTTAGTTGCGAGCGCTCAATTGGAAAGTCTAATTTACTAGAATAAGATTACCAAAAATGGGTCTCCTAATGTTGATATAATGCAACTTTGTAAGCTTATAACTCTTATAAGATACAAGTGGGTACTTTCCTTCCCGCTTGTTAGGATTCCGTACCCTAAGGGTAAAACCGGACCTTATATCTAAGGCTCCGCTGTCTATCTGTCTGTCTGTCATCCATCTGTCACGAGGCTGTATCTCGTTAACCGTGATAGATAAGACGGTTGATTTTTTTACAAATGCTGTATGCCGGTATAACAACATGTACATACTACACCGTGTTTTTATTGATTTCCGTTAAATAGGACAGGTTATTTGGGACATTAATAGAAGTTGCCTAGTATGTCGGCTTTTGTTTAATTCGTAAAAAAATAATAATTGAAATAGCAAGTGTGAGATAATCTTAAGAATAAGATCTCAGGTGACTGACGGCACATGTCAAAATAAGTTTCATTAGGATGTAATAAAGGTTGCAATACACTTGTTCAGTCAATAAATCTATTTTTTTAATAACTCAATAACAGAGTTAAGGTACGTTTTGACCGAAATAAGCTTCCCTTTAATTTAACGGAAATCAATAAAAACACGGTGTATAAAAAGTATAATAAAATGGATATTTAAGGGGGCAATAAGCGTTTTTATTATGCTCGTTTTTTGCCAATTTTATGTTAAAATTATAATGTTGCCCTTCGTGAGCGAGTCCACCTCGCACTTGGCCGGTTTTTTATTTAAGTATGTAGTACCATAGTGTGACTTATAAAGAGAGAAGTAATATTTATCAGTATTTTTTATTCAGGATATGCAATAGGTATGTTCTATAATTTTGAATAAGCATTAATAATAGATACGTACCAACTCTCATAATTCCTTTGGTTGGTATCTTCTCGATGGTTGAACTTGTCTTAGCTTGGTAAGCAATGGGAAAAGTGAATTCAAAGCCTGGCGGGAAAATTACGATGCAGTAAAAAACGAGACGCCCTCGAGGCTCTTCTCGCCTTGTTTTTATCCCGTTTATTATGGGAACCTTGTTATTCGGAAGTTATGAACTTGTTTACATTCGGGTCGGGAGCGAGTAGCGGGAACCCACAGGTGAGCAATTGCAGCGAATACTTGGTGTACGAAGGAAACGTTTGCTCAGCAGATGACGGCAAACATGCTGCGTTCAAAGTAAAGTGCAAATATGAATGGCACTACCTATCTAAAAACGGCAAATTGAATGTGAACATTAATACATTATACATTTGGAAACATAGTAGGAGCGATTGTTGCAAAGCTAAATATAATTACGGTACCGTCGCATGGATGAATGAGGAGCTGTCTGAAAAAGTAAACTAATAAAGCTCGAAAATCTTACATTGAACGGAAGTTAAAGGACAGCAGAAATCCTTCAAGGCACATTTGGAGGGTCATAAATGAAATGTCCAAATCGGGAGGAAAACTAGGTCCCACACATTTGATTTAAATGATCCGCACACAAATCAGATGATTCCAGACAGCCATGTACCAGCCATTAAATTCTCATTTTTTGCCTCTAAGCTTGCTATCCAAAGTGATGAGTCCATGTCTACACAGTACCTACCGCCAACATCATCTAAGTGACACAAATGTGCCAAACTTTAGTCTCTCCATTGTCAAGCATGGTGTCCTTCACAAAACATCATAAATCTACGTTAAAGACGAGAAAAACCGTGGACACATATGACATGTCCTTGAAAATTATCCTATGTGTGTGGCTCGTCGTCTCTGACATACTGATTGTATTGTTAAACACAATATTTACAATTAGGACTTGCCACGTAGCCCAATTAATGTTAGCAGCTAAATCAGTTTAGATTAAACGAAAGGCCGAATGATACGAGACGAAATAAAATTGTTTAAAAGCTTCAGCGACCCATTTTAATTTCCTTTTTAAGTTTAATACCAGATCATTTAACTATTTCCTCTCCTCAGTTCTGATCATGAAGTTGTCGACGGCCTTCATCAAGAAGTCGAACTGCACGGGCAACTCGTCGGTAGTCGCGCCACTGGTGGTACTGGCGGGACTCGCGAGACTGGCGGGAGTAGCGGTGCTTGTGGCACCTGCGTTACTCGCCGGCGGTAGCAGTCGGAAGCACCGGAGCAAGTTTGCTAGCGCGGTCTTCTGAGACAGTATTGCGTACAATGAACCTGGAGAATTATGGTAGTGATATTATACATTCTTAAGACTATTTTCATGTTGTTTTAAAAAAACTATTAATGATTGAAGATTAACCCTAGCACCAAATCACACGTCATGTTTAGTCTGACTACTGCGGCATTTCTTAGAAATACAACATTAATAATATTTTCATCGTAGTTACGGAATATAATAGAAAACAAAACTATACACAGCACAAAAAATTTCCCCATCCTAGCACAATCCTGACGTAATCAAAAAGGTTTCAGGGCAGATAAGACAAAACATGACGATACCTACCTATTAAACAAACAAGATTTAGAACTAAAACATAAGCAGTAATCCAAAGTGACACAGAAATGCAGGTACGTCCCTATTAAATTCTACCAATAATTTCGGAGCGATAATGGTTTACTTACCACATCTAATTAGGTCAGGTTCGTGGGTAAGAAAACGTTGGTACAATATCCCTTAGGTAAATAGGACACAAAATTACACAGACTTTGACACAGAGGCGTAAGAGCAAAAATTTCTGTAGGCACCGCTCGGGGATAAACGTATCGTCCACAATGATGGCTACTGATTTTGCCCAGCTGTGTATACTATCGATACTAACCTATACAGCCCCTGATGGAGTGGCTAAAGGGCAGGAACTGCGCGGGGTGCAGCGTGCCCTGCTGCAGCCACCGACCGGTCTGGCAGGAACTGTTCCACGTCATCCCCTCACGAGGGGTGGCGGTGCGCGCCCACGGCACAGCCCTCCACCAGCGTTACGCCTGATGCTAGGATCAGAGTAGAGCAGAGGCGTTAGATTAAATCCTCGCCCTGAAGGCTACAACCCTGTGTAAGCCGAAAAATAGCGTTAAGTTATGTAAAATGTATTGGGAAAACTTATGATATATAATTCTAATTATATGCATGTAAGTCTACGTCATTCCGTGGATGTGGCACTTTAGAATCAAGAGAAATTGGACAATAATGGGTTGTACTGGTAACCTACTCCTACTTGCACCGCTTCCATCCCTACTCTGCCCGTTTATGAACCATTCAGTACCCATCCCATTTTACGGTACTACGGCCATATTCCTAAAATAACCTACTACTAACATACTAATTTGTCTGATTCAATTGAAACTTGAGCGTCAAGGGCAAGAACATCAACTGCAAAAGTTGTCGTGTTCTTTAGGTCAACAAATGCAGTGCCAATAACGTCAAAGACGGCAACTCCTATCTGCATTCTCGGGCGGGCGTCCAGGTTGATATCGAGCGCGCAAAATATTATGTCTTAAAACTTATTTTTTTGTCGGCAAGTGTGATGAAAAACATTGTGTGCATCACGGTCGGTAAGCGGAATAGGTACTAGGTACCTAACGGCGTCGGGCTTGTAACACTCTCGTTAGTAGTTCCGTACTTGCCTCCCTTGACGCACAATGTACTATTTCACCAACTTGATTGGTTGAGCATCTTTCTTTACACTTAGGGCATTTGCTCCTTACGTACCCAGGCATTCCACAACCGTAGCAAAAAAGTGTCGAAGTACTTGGTGAAGGAGCTTGAGTAGATTCACTGTTAATCTCCTTAACTTCACCCATTTTCTTCTGGCTTTTCCGACATTCTTCGATGGTATGGCCCGTGGCAAGGCAGTAGTCACAGCGCTGCTTCGAGGTGGCTATGAGACAGTACCGATGAACACTTCTCGCGTAACACTTGTTCCACATTCCTGGCAGCTGTCAGCAACTGGTCGAATGCCGTTACTGAGTCACGTGGTATCCGTTTGCGTATGTTAATGTGTAACTGGCCATAGATAGCATCTATTTGCAATTCCTCCGACAAACCGGGTGAGCGTAGCTGGGATAACAGAGATCTGTTCTTTGCAATGAATGTTTCTACCAGCATTCTGAGAAATACAGCAGCAGTGGACGTCTTCTCAATTCCCCCTCGGGAGACTGGGGATGCTGTTCGGGGCGTTAGCCCCCTGCAGCGGTGTCAGCCGCCAGCCATTAATATGGCTGGGTCATTGGGGTGGGGGTCTCGGGTAAGGCTCCGATGGTCTTGTCCGGTGTTCTTCTCACACCGGCGAGATCGAGCCGGCGGGGTGGAACCCCGTTGGGGGAGGCCCGGCCGGCGATCGTCAACCGGTGTCAGGGTGGTGTCGAGTCCCAGTGGTCAGTCCGGTGGGGCAGGCGCGAGCTCGCGCGGCAGCCCCCTGTGGTCGGGTGGGCGCGCGTGGTACGGCGCCATGCCGCGGAGGTGGCTCCAGCGCGACTGGTCCGCGCGCGTGAACATCCGCCCCGCCAGGCGAACTACGAAGTCCCGGTTCGTTCCGCTCTCAGGTCCCGGGCTATCACGTCGTTCCTCACGTAGCGAGGGGCTTCGACGATGGTGTGTAGAGCGAGCGACTGCTGGGCGTCCAGTCGCTTCCTGTTGCACTCTCCTACCAGCGCGTACCACGCGGGGGCTGTATAAGTTAGGCGTGACCGGACGTAAGTCTTGTACACGCCTAGCTTTACGCGGAGCGATAGCCGGGCATCTCAGAACCGGGGCGAGTAGGGTGCGAGCAGCGCGCGTCTGGGCGATCACGTTCTTGACGTGAGGGGCCATGGTGAGGCGGCGGTCTATGGTTACCCCCAGGTATTTCACCATCGGGGACCACTCGACGGTCTGCCCCAGGAGTGTGAGACGCGGCGGCATCAGCACCTTGCGGGATATAGCGGTCGCCTGGGTCTTCTGGACGTTGACTGACAGCCTCCACTTCTTCAGCCACGAGGGGAGGGCCTCTAGGGCACACTGGGCCTTGTGCGCTGCGTGTGACAACCGGATGGACGTCGTGATATAGGCACCGTCATCGGCGTATAGCGCGAGCATTACGCCCTCGCTGGCCAGGATGTCATCGGTGTAACGCCCATAGCACACGGGCGAGAGGCAGCTCCCCTGGGGCACTTCGGCGAGGATGGCGCAGTCGGTGGACACGGCGTTCTCCACGGCCACGTGGAAGCGACGGTGTTCCAGGAAGGCGGCCACAATCTTGACTACTCGACGCGGAGTAGTAGATGTCGACAGCTTGTAGAGGACGCCGGAGTGCCATACGCGATCGAACGCCTTCTCCATGTCCAGGAGAACAGCGACCGTGTGCTCCCGCTTGTTGAAGGCTACCGCAGCGTGGTGCAGCACGCGGGCAAGCTGGAGCGAAGGAATCCAAGTCGAACAACCGTCAGCGCCACCTAGCGAGGACTTTGGTACTTAATCTATTTCTGCTACTTGCCGCTAGCCGGCGTTAGTAGTGGTGGTGTGTCTTGTACTACATTAGTAAAATAAAAATTCAGCAAATCCCAGGTGGCACTTTGACATTTTCAAACTAACTTTATTAAAACTATGTGACAGCCATGTTATCAGCGACGACTAACGACATAATAAGCGTAGGGCTATAGTTTTATTGAAATATTTTTTTTACAAATCAAGGATAGTTTCAGAACTATAACTAAAGTGAGACAAACATATTTAAATATTGATCAAACAAGTTATAATTCGAGAAATATTATTTGACCGACTGTTATCTTACTTACGACCTTTTGTTTTGCGTTAACACTTACTAGAGAATCAGCAGTCGAACGCTTTTTTATTTTTAATGACGCAAAACAAAAGGTCGTAAGTGAGATAAAAGTCGGTCAAATAATATTTCTCGAACTATAATCAAGGAACAAGGAACGTCAAGGATAGTTTCATAGAATATAGACTGTATAATTCGGAGTAATATTATTTTTTTGTGTCCATATAGTCTGGTACCCAAATGCATACGTTTCGAGAAATTCTATTGATCGTTACACATGGAATTTCAGTCCAATGCATATATTTTCGCTTCTTGCATCTTATAATTTTAGAGCTTAACTTTGGCGTTCTCTCCGTCAGTATACTTTAGGAGTATTGGTTGCAAAATCAGAAGCTAGTTAAAGTTGCCTCGAGGAACGGAATATAAATTATGTCGATCCTAACAAAACTAAGCTCCGTGTTTGGAATTTGAAAAGGACAAGTTTGCAAAATTTCGTGTCCTTAGCATATTCATTTATACGTTCGTGACATAATGATTGCAATTGATATTTCAGCTAAAAAAGGCATGTCAAAAATAAAATAAGTCTAAAATTTTAATATTGGCTATTGGACCCTAAAACTAGACAAAGTAAATAGTATTTAGTTACATAAATATATTAAGTCCACGATAAGACTGTCTGTTTTTTATTGTCTAACAAATTTTTAAAAACCAGTTTATTCCAAAATTATCCAAATCCAAATAATCATAAAATGATGTAATTATCTCTTATTTGTATAAAAAACTAGAAAGTTGATACCCATCCCATATTTACTGTTATATAAAAATATTTGTGGAATTCATAAAATGTTCCAAGTGCCGTGACGGCGGCCATTTCAGGCTTACTCTCTGCTTCCGTGATAGCGTTTGCGTGTCTTTCGGAGATTTATTATCGGATAAGCCAAGGATAAGGCAGATTTGGACTTCCAACACTTAAAATTGACCATTTTAAGCTAATTTAAATAAGAATTTACCTAATGGTCGCGGTGTCACTGTGACGCAGACATGCTAACTTTCGCCAGCTGATCGTAAATTATTTGTTTGCTTTAAATGCCGAATGATGCGAAAATATGTTGGTAATGGTTGGTAGACTCGGTCGGTAGTCGGTAGCGGGAAGGAACGTCGTCCCATTCCACCCTGTATACAGACACTTCGTCTTTTAAATTCAAGAAAATATTATGAATAAATTTGTGAGAAAGAATGGTGCGCTTATCATTTTATTTGTGTTTTTTTTACCCCAGCCAGGTAGTATAACCTTTTCAAATAGAAATTCGTCGAATTTTGAACTTCGTAATTTATTTTATTAAATAATTACACATTATCACCCTACCCTTTACAATTTTTATTTCCTCATTTGCCATGAGATTATAGTACAATAAGATAGTACACGTTTATTCATTAACTTAATTTTGTACTAGGTCCAACCATGGGAATATTGTTATTGATTTTGCACGAGTAATGAGATCCTCCTACGTCGTCAGTGGGTGTAATACGCAGTATAGCTTCAGGGCAGTTTCCAGTGGAACCAAAAGGATGTTAAAATAAAGGGAAGCTGGCAGAAATTAGTAATTTCCCTTTGCGGACTTATTATGTAATAAAAATCCTTATACTCTAGAAAAGATACATTGTCTACCTACATTTTACAACGTAAGTTCACATTCATTAATTACTAGAAGTTTAATTAATAGTATTCATTAATTAATAGTATTCATTAATTAATGATTTAGATACAAATATGATTAGCTATCCTACTGTTTACAATTAGGTATGCATGTTATATACTAACGTTCTGTAATAATTATCCGTATGGTGACAGTGATAATGCATTTGTCACCACCCCAACTCTTCCCGTGAGTGTCGTAAGAGTCGACTAAGGGATTGAAGTGTCACTGATCATTCGTTGATAGAAGATTGATGATGGGCAGCAGCGCCATTATAGTTACACTATACTGCTGTCGCCAATCCGCTTGCCCATGGCGTGGCGATTATGGGCATTTAACTCCTAACATATGCATATAGTTAAAAGGAGAAACCTACGTCCAGCAGAGGCTGTACTATTACATATTGTATCATACTAAATGCGAGAGCGAGACTAAATATTACGGTTGCCCATAGTTTCAACCAACATTGCATTACTAGTGATTTAACTTATGCGAGCAGTAAAATCTCGGGAGTACTCTCTAAAATAAGTTCATATAAATAACTACTAGAAAACTCGGCGAGTGCATACTCATATGTCGAGTAATTTATGCTCAGTACCGTAGAAAGTTTAACTTATTAAATTAATATTTTTGTGGAACAACAAAAACTGTTGTTATTAAATTTTTTTTTCTACTCCCGTACTTTTATTTGTCATTTACAGGGTCGTGAACACACCTTTAAGCCCTTACCTTACAGATGTGAAGATAAGTCTATATTGTCTATTCCCTATAAACGCATTTGGGTATACACGCAGTGCGTTTTTTGCATTTTAAGACACCTCGTGTATACAAGACTTAATGAAATACATGGCTGCCTACCTAATATGAACAGTAAATCATAGTCCTCTATGTTCTTTCTTTTTTAAATTTGACGTCTCCCGCCCGGCCTTGATGATTCATAAAATCGTGTTTGACTAAGAATATTTCTCAAAGTTACAATTTTATTTGAAAATAAGTGTGTGGTCGTAGGAAAAGTATTGTATGCAACATTGTTTAGCTGAGTCAAAAAATGCTCGTGGCGTCTTTAATAGGCTTCGCTTCAAATTGTTACCCACCCCACTCACCTGTCCTTTTCTGACCTCTCTTAAACAAGGGTTGCATAAAATACTATTTCAGTTGTTTTTTAAGTAGTCATATACCAAAGAAAAAACCCCGAAGTTCACCAACGCCCACCACCGGCGTTTATAAGAAAACTTTGTTTTTGTCATATGGTATGGTCATGACATCGAATATTTAAATATAAAATGAATGTAGAAGGTTTAGCAGGCTAACCGAACAAGAGGTGCCTCCCCCCACGGGCATGGTCAATATTTCAGGGGGCGTACTGGTAGGCTCTAAGGGTACTGCATGCTTAATATTAGACCTAGATCTTCTTTTGTTTTAGAATTATTCCAAAAAATGCAAAATGAACAGGATATTATTGAAAGTGTCATATTTTGTACAGACAGATACTATTAGAGTTATATCAACCAAACATTCGCAGTTAATTTTTTCTATGGTAAGCACATCTGTTACGACATTGTGGGATAATCCACATTGTAAAAAAATAACACCAATATCAATTTGTTTAATTTAAAACAAGTTGATATTTTCTAATCACTACATAATCCGTATTATTAACCTACATCCTGTCCTTATATTTCATTATTAAAAAAAAATCTTGATTTTGTTAAAAAAAATATTTTATGCCTAGGTACCTACCTCTACAAAACAATACGCATATAAAGCCATTAATATTCACTACATAAACATATAAAAACAATTCCGTAAATTTTCGTGCATCATAATAATTAATAATTTTTATTGAAATGTGGCACTTAAGTATGGAAATAAGAGGTCCCATTTTGATGTCCACACCATTTAACAATAGGGTATCTCGGGAAACTGCCTACACATTGAAGAATGGTGTATTTCTGAAAAAATCTTGAAAATATAAAAACACTTTTTAACTACACCACAATATGAAAGAAAATGAAACCTCATAGCATTTTATTTGTGATATACAATGATTCACTTTTTTGTGTAAGATGTCCCAAGATATTTATTTATTTATTTATTCACTTTTTCTAGGTAGTTTAAATAATATATATGAACATATTGTGAAAATACAAATCAAATTATTTATTAACTAAATATTTTGATTTGTACTTTTAATTTTTCTCCAGTAGTCACACTACTTAATACTATATAAGGTCTTAAGACCGAGTGGCCGAGGGGTACAGGCATCAGCCGCGAAAGCTGAGTACGTGGGTTCGATCCCCACCTCGGACATAGGTGATCTTGGTCGTTTTTCTTTGGTATATGACATCTAATATTTATAATTTAATATACAGGGTGTAATCGTTAAGTGTTGCCAGGCCATAATTCCGTAAATATAGCAGATACCAGAAAACTTCTAGCTGATATCATAAGTACGTTACCCAACGAGTAAAATTACACTAATAACTTTTTTTAAATAAATTCAGAAATATCTCAAATATTAACTTCAAACCCTTCCATACATTTAGTACGTAAACGTTCATTCAAAGAGTAGTTTAATACGAATATTTTTTAGGGTTCCGTAGCCAAAATGGCAAAACGGAACCCTTATAGATTCGTCATGTCCGTCTGTCCGTCTGTCCGTCTGTCACAGCCAATTTACTCGGAAACTATAAATGCTACAGTAACGAAATTTGGTAAGGATATGTGTTGTATAAACCGCTACAGGAATGTGATACTAAATTGTAAAAAAAAACCATTGGGGTGGGGGCCCTCCATACATGTAACTGAGGGATAGAATTTTTTTTTTAGTTGTACATAAGCGTGTGGGGTATTAATAGAAAGGTCTTTGAAAATTATGTGAAGGTTTATACATCACATTTTTATTTAAGCAAATCGTTTTCGAGATATCAGGTCTCAAAGTCTGAAAAATGTGTCCCCCCCCTCTATTTTTTAAACTACGCGATATAAAATTCTGAAAAAAATATATGTTATGTACATTAATAAACTCTATCAACGATTTTTGGTTTGATAAAATTATCTCCTATAGTTTTTGAGGTAGGTTGATTTAACTGTATTTTTTTAATAATAAATTGATAATGGTACGGAACCCTTTGCGCGCGGGTCCGACTCGCACTTGGCCGGTTTTTTATTTAGGAATAAATGTTACATTAATTATTTCATAAACGGTAGTATTATTATTTTATTACAATGTATTCGTACAAATAACGAATCTCTAACAGTTTTATCTGTTATGACACCCGACGTTTTTTAAGGCCAGTCGTCATACTAAACGCATGGGAGAGTTTTAACTTAGTATTTTTAATATTACTCCATCTATTTAGAAAAAGTTATTAATGCAATTTTATTCGTTGGGTAATGCACTTTCGATATCAGTTGGAAGTTAATTGATATCTGTTATATTTACGGAATTATGGCCTTATAAGTGTGGCCACACTTAACGATTACACCCTGTATATGAATCAAAAAACCTTATCAACGTCTTTCATAATGGAATTTATTTAGAGTTTCGAGAATTACTTGATCTGTCAGTAATATGTAATTACTCTAACGAAACAAATAACTAACTAAACGTCTATTTTAAGTTTTAATTGAAATAAAAATTTTAAATCTACTCAAAGTCAGAAATCTTAAATATTTCAATAATTAAATAATTAAAACGTAAATCAGCCTCGTACTATGTACCTAAATAATCCAATTCCAATAGCCCCAAGATGCCAATGGCTATATCTCAGTCATGAACGAAACGCAACTGTTTATGTTGCACAAATAAAAGATAGTGACAGAAAGAAAAATCTATGCTACGCTATTGAGCGTTCGTGATTGGCATCTTGGCTACACCCTGACATAGTAACTAAGAGTAAGTAAATAGAATCAAAACACAGATTGCAGCTCGGGAGCCAACCATACCCCCAATAGGGGGTTGGCCAGGTGGTCGTGGCTAGATCGGCTTAGTTCGACCTAAGAAACAATCGTGCCAAGCGGCGTCACCTCAGACTAGTGCACACTTGTGTATTCAACTTAGCAGATACAGGGTGCTCGCGAGCGTTGCGAGAGATTTAAATGATGTATTCTTGACCATATTTAGAGTATTTCATGTCTTATAAGATTACCTGGGTTCAGTTTGTTTTCGGACACAATCAAACTTTTTTCGAAATTAGTTTTTCGTCGTAAACGTAACTCGTCATAAATGCTTTTGATTACAATATAGCATTGTAATCAAAAGCACCCCACGTTTTAATTTTAGTTTGGTAAAAGTTTCCGATTAGGTAACGCTTAATCCACTGATATAGAGGCTAAACGTAGCTTTCAGCATCCGACTTGGAAAGACTACAGTGATAATAGTTTCACGTGACTAATCTACAGAAAGTAGCATCTACGGATAGTTACAACAAATTTTTATTTTCTAGTTTTTGGTGCAATAAAAACCGTTTAACTTAAAACTTTTTTTACTTATTTTATTTTCAAGTTTTTAGTGCAATTGTTAAGTTAATTTCCGAAACTATACCTACTTATTCTAGAACAAAGATTTTTTTGTAATATTCAATACAATTATGCATGCTTGCGTTTAACTCTCGCATTTTAATCACGACACATATGTAAACGTGATGGACATTATTTTATGTGTAACGAGAGGGGAATGCTGAATACATATGTTTATAAATACGACACTAAAAAAATGTCAGCTTGAATGCCCGAAGTGTATCAAATGGACGTGTTATTCATACAATACCTTAGATAACAGAGATCTCACAATAAGGAATATATCAATCAATTTGGGTTATTGAGAAAATCAAGTAATTTTTTTTTATATTGTACACATTATACAAGTCGAATTTCGAGACTATAAAATATAAACTTACACTGTCAGTCGACCAACCGGAGGACCGCAGGTCTGACGGAAAGTTCAACGCGAACCGAGGGCCCAAAGGGTCAATCCATGCAGTCTATCAACCGGAGGGCCATAGGCTCGACGGCGCTATGGCACGCACTACGTGAACCGGAGGGACTCACACTCTCTGTCTATCAACTGGGGGACCGTAGGTCCGAGTGCACGTCCGACGTAAACCACCTACGCTGTCAGTCTATCAACCGGAGGGCCGCAGGCCCGACGGCACGCCCTACACTACGCGATCCACTCACACTGTCACTCTATCAGCTGGAGAGCCGAAGGCCCGACGGCTCGCCCTACGCTACCTGATCTACTCACGCTGCCACTCTATCAGCTGGAGGGCCGCAGGCCCGACGGCTCGCCTTACGCTAAGCACTCATCCTTCGCGAACCGCTCACGCTGTCACTCTATCAGCTGGAGGGCCGAAAGCCCGACGGCTCGCCCTACGCTACGCGATCCACTCACGCTATCACTTTATCAGCTGGAGGGCCGCAGGCCCGACGGCTCGCCTTACGCTAACCACTCACGCTGTCACTCTATCAGCTGGAGGGCCGCAGGCCCGACGGCTCGCCTTACGCTAACCACTGACGCTGTCACTCTATCAGCTGGAGGGCCGCAGGCCCCACGGCTCGCCCTACGCGATCCACTCACGCTGTCACTCTATCAGCTGGAGGGCCGCAGGCTTGACGGCTCACCCTTCGCGAACCACTCACGCTGTCACTCTATCAGCTGGAGGACCGAAGGCCCGACGGCTCGCCCTACGCTACGCGATCCACTCACGCTGTCACTCTATCAACTGGAGGGCCGCAGGCCCGATGGCTCGCCCTACGCGATCCACTCACGCTGTCACTCTATCAGCTGGAGGGCCACATGCCCGACGGCTCGCCCTACGCAATCCACTCACGCTGTCACTCTATCAACTGGAAGGCTGCAGGCCTGACGGCTCGTCCTACGCGGTCCACTCACGCTGTCACCCTATCAGCTGGAGGGCCGCAGGCCCGACGGCTCGCCCTACGCGGTCCACTCAAGCTGTCTCTCTATTAGCTGGAGGGCCGTAGGCTCGACGGCTCACCCTACGCGACCCACTCATGCTGTCACTCTATCAGCTGGAGGGCCGCAGGCCCGACGGCTCGCCCCACGCAATCCACTCACGCTGTTAGTCTATCAGCCGAACCCAACAGCTCGCCCTACGCGAACCACTCACGCTGTCAGTCTATCGGCCGAAGGGCTGCAGGCCCGACGGCTTGCCCTACGCGAACGCGAAGGCCCGAGGGGTGAACTCACACTATCAACAAGCGGACCGCAGGTCCGGCGCCACGTCTTACGTGAACTACCCACGCTGTCAGCGGTTATGGCACACTAATAGCGGTTATGGTAATATTCCAGTATCAGATTTGAGGATTTGGAAGTATTAAGTCGTTCAATATACCGCAAGATTGAAGTCTTTGATCAGTGTATGTTGCCATTGCCAGTGATGACATACGGTACTAAACCGTGGTCGCTTACAAAGGGGCTCATAAGAAGGCTCAATGTCACCCAAAGGGCAATGGAGAGGGCTATGCTAGGAGTCTCTCTGCGATATCGGATTAGAAATGAGACCATCCGCAGCAAAACCAAATTAACCGATATAGCTCTTCGAATCGCTAAACTGAAAAGGGGCAGTGGGCGAGGCTCGTTGCGCGTGGAACCGCGCGAACGCGGTAAGGTTCTTGAGTGGCGGTCATGTACCGGAGGGCGGAGCGTGGGTAGGCCCCCCGCAAGGTGGACTCAATGACCTGGTGAATGTTGCTGGATACGGGTGGCACAGGGCCGGTCCTTGTAGCAATCTTTGGGGGAAGCCTATATTCACCAGTGAACGTCTTTCGGCTGATATGATGATGATGATGATAATGAAGTCCGTATGTTTCTACCAAATATCTAAAACAGTACTTCAAAATCTACATATCGCTAAACCTAGCGGTTGTGGCAGGCAGTAACACTGGAGTATCAGATTTGAGGAGTTGGACGTTAAGTATTAAATTTGCATGTTTCTACTTAATATCTAAAAAACTTCATTAAAATCAAGATATCGATAAAAGATAAGCCTTGCGGTTATTGTGGGCAGTACTGCAGCATCAGAAGTGAGGAGTTGGAAGTCAAGATCAGGCTGTTAGTATTTGATTATGTCAAACATGCTATACTTTCATTTTCACGTGTCTAACACTCTCGGTTAAGGTAAGCAGTACGTCTGCAGCATCAGGCTTTGAGGATACAAGGATACAAATATTATAATATTGCATTGTCATGAGGACTTGATAAGAGTTCCAAATTTTATTGATTTCGGTACAGTAGAAGTGGTCGAAAAATCGATCACAACATTTGAAGCATCGGCGACAGTTGATACGCGGTGAAGTTAATAAAAACCGTTTAAAAATATTTTAGTGACATTTGACATTGTAGCACTTTTTTTGTTTATTTTAACGTCCTGAATGCATGGTTAAAATCTCTCGCAATGTACACGAGCACCTTGTATAGCAAAGCTAAAGCCCGTATTAGGTGGCAGATGACAAGTCTTCCACGCCAATGTCACCTTGATGGTTGCAAACTGTGTAATACTCGTAGTGCATAGTTCTGTAATTATAAATCAAACCTTGGATAACTTGTGATACACATGCCAGGAATTGAGACAGCTTACAACTAGTTTTAGTAGTTACTAGAAAGTAAATTTTCATGTAAAGAGAAATTTCATGAAACACAATTAACAGTACGTTCTTACGAGCATTACATTATATTATGTAACTTTTAATAACCAGTTATCTGTAAGAAAAAGACATTCAATTTTTCTAATTATAATTTGCTCATTCGACATTTGACAGTGAAATAGGTAGCAAAATATTTGAAGGGTCCACGGAAAGAACATGTCTAGTCAATTCAAATTACAGAAGGAAAAACCTCCTTGCTATTAACAGAATAAGGTGTGAATTTGCCATGATTTCTTTTAATCACTGGACGTGGACATGTTTTTTCCATGTACCCTTCATTTGTAGTATAGTAGATATAGTATAGGTAAAAACCAAAAAAATCCTCAAAAGTATACGAATGGAATGTTTGGGATTATTACCTATAATTAATACTTCTAAATATTTTTTTTTCTTGTAGTTTTATTACTTATATATCTTATTATAATTATGAAACCTGCTTTGCACGTGATGGCCTCATTGGAAGAACAGCGCTAGCACACGCTAGCAACATGCTGTTTGCCATTTCGTAGCCATTTCGTAGCATGCACTTTCTTATTTGTATTTTTCTTCGTATCTGCATATTGTGTCTTTTGTGTTTGTCACGAATATATTTTTTTTTATATTTCTAGTTCTATTTAAAACCAATAAATACTAAACAGCTATCATGTACCTGAAACCAGAAATATCTTATAGCTATGTTATAACTAGACACATCAGGTACCGTAGACCTAATAATTCAATTCCTGCATGCATGAATTCAGATGAAAAAATCAGCAGGCGTAGCAAGCAGTGGTTCATTTACGTAGAGCTTGTCATCCAGTGTCACCTTAAATAGCAGCTTTGATAATGTAACAATTGTAATGTCTTTGCCGGTCTATCTTAAACTGAAAATACGACGTTAAACATAATCAATAAGCAGATTATATCGCATTAATCCAACTGGTTTAGAATTTTTTAATATCTAGGATTAGGTAAGTATCTTCAGTAATAATTATACTACTACACAACACTATAATCACCGGCAGGTTCGTAGCTCTGATAGCAGCTTTTTGTTTCAGAGCATATTAATATATTACTTTCCTGTTATCAGAAATTTACAAAATTGTCTGCAGCACCAGGAGGTTCTTTATGGACAATTTGTAAGGTAATTATTACCTCCGGTACGCGATACATTTCACTTTATGAACAAAAAACGCGTAACTTATTAAGAAGGTATTATATCTAGCTGGAATTGATTTTTTTTTTTATTAAGGGTCTGGTTTGTCTTAATACTTTTACAAGACATTTTAAAAGACCAATTTAGAAAGCGCTGCGGCGCACGACTAAATATTTCTCGTTTCAGGAACCCTTGAGTACTCAATTCAAGTATTCTTGTTTCACTAATGCTTTTTTAGACTACTACAAAAGATACTTGACCTGGTTAATAATACCTATATTCAAGTTTTCTACAATAAATGTCCCACTGTTCTCGGCATGAACTCAAAATTATGTTAACACTTAGAGCGCGGGGAACTCCCGAGGGGAGTTCTCTGTGGGAGGTCCATTTTGCTACAAAGCGGAAAAATCACGGGATCGCCTACGAGCGTAGCGCGTAGCAGTCGTCCGCAATGAAACTGTTAATAAAACAAGTAGGTAGGGCTTGAACTGCGCATTTTGGAATTTATGATGAAAATTATATCAATCGGAAACTTCATGGGGCCCCAGCGCACGCGAATTATTTTTTGAGCTCGTGAAACGTCTGGTTGATGTAACTAAAGACCGAAGAGCTGGCGACTTCGGTCCGTATCCCTATTGCGATACAGTGAGTAAATGCCGCCAGTATCCTCGGTACAATGCCACAAGGGCCAATCTTAGATATAGGTTAGGTTGAGTAGATTAATTAGATTTAATGTACCTGAAATATAAATTATACTGTTTTGTAAATAAATATGAAAAAAAACTGGAAACTTGTAGGGAACTCTCAGTGCGCGGGTTATACTCACGGTTGAGTGTGTCACTACGTACTTTCTTACAAGAAGATACTTACAAGCTGATCTAGGTGACTATCCATTCATCTTATGAGACAAGAATCCATCGGTTTAGTACTTTTAGTAGATATATACCTACCTACAGTTATAGACATCTACTTAGCCGTGGAAGCCTTCAAGTTAATTAACGCGCCAAACTAGTTTAAAACTAACTACATCCGACTCCACTGGAGAATAAAATAGACTTTGATTTTATTTTTAACCTGCTTGAGAACTGAGCTACGAGAAAGTTTTTCAGCTAGGTGCCTAATTACTAATTAAGAATGGATTTTAGGACTTGATATTTCAACAAATACCTACGAATATAAAAATAAAAAAGGTGAAACACTACAGTAAAAAGGCATGTAGGTACAGTTTAAAATTAGAAAATATAAAACTAAATTGTAGTATATACTCATATACGCCACCGCTAATGTGTAGCGTTTATTTAACTGTTTATAAGGCACCGGTTTAAAAAACGCCCACCATATATTACGAGTATACTATGCCTAACAGCCTAACACAATTAACATAGTTTATATATAAAACCAGGACGATTATACTAATGATAATATTTTTTTTTAATAGATTAGATTAGATTAGATTTATTTATTTCACAAAGTAAATTACAATATAAATTAAGTCATAACTAAATAAATAAAAGTCAGTCATAAGTAAATAGTCATAACTATAACCAGAATGTATTTACAAGTACAAGGTACTGTCTTCAAGAAGGTCTTTAAAAAATTCCGACTTATGGTTGGCATTTTTGTATCTGGATTAAAATAGGTTTAGTATATCTGTCCATTTTTGCTCTATAAACTACGAACAAATAAAACATGGAAGCCACGGCATGGCGTGGAACAAATAAAACACGCCATACTAAATTGCGTTTCAAAAACGGTCCTGATTATTAGTTGACAAGTGTCACCCCTTCTTCAATTCATCACGGTAATTAATTTCAGTATCAACCTATAAAAAACTTAAACCGCCATTTAAAAATAATTGTGATTGGTCCGTCAAAATGTTGATTGGCTATATTCTATAAACATTTCTCAAAGATGTTGCGCCGAAATATGCGCGGTGTTAAGAAAAGCGCTATGGCCTGCCCATCTTGACACAATTGAACAATTGTGTTTGGGGGCATTTTTGAGCTGGCGTTAGACGTCCATGTTATATATGGTCGCAGTCTATAAATATACATGGTTTTTGGCATATCGACTGATACAGTAAAACGGAAAATTACTCCGCTACGCCTTTAACTATGTAGGTATTTATTCTACAATAGTAGTCACGCACTGCTTAAATACTTATGAGATCAGTGGTACTGTATATTTATAGTTATATATCGTAGTTGTTTCCCAGTGCAGCAACATTACTTTGTCAACTTTTGCATAGCGATGTTTCTTTACTGAAATATGAAATAAATGCAACTGTAGAGTCAGCCATCCTGAATTTCCATATAGAACGTGTGGAATCTTCCGCGCGAGTCTATGCAAGTTTTTACCAACCTAATATTAAATAAGAGGGAAACAATGCAGCTTTCTACCTTTTTGGACGCCGTGTAAAAGTATATATTTTACACCAGATCCGGTATCTGAAATGAGTTTCCTGGTGTAGAAAATGCAGAATATTAAGTAAACATACTTACTTACGCAGAATTCACGAAATTTTAGTTCGTCCATATTTTTATTAAGACTTGGGTACTGGGTTATACTTATTGAATGGTAGGAAAAATTACATTATTTGACTATTAGTGTATAGGTGCATAAAAATGCAAGTGTTGCGAATAGGCTGTGTAAACGATTTCATTGATATCAATGTATAACAAAATACCTACCCAATTACGAGTAGGTACCAAAAATCTAAAAATGCACTACCAACTCACCGAAAAAGGATTTGAATAATGTTTTATGCCCCCCGGCTGTCGGGCGGCTTACGGACGGTCCACGGGCGTGCTATAGATTTATATGTACATTACTTAGAATGGAAATGGTACCTACTTTCTATTGTGACTTTTTTAAGATATTATTTTTCTAAACATTCAAAATGTTAATTACAATTACTCAGAATTTTAATTTCGAACTGAGAACTTTATGGTTATTTTGTTGACAGTAAGATAAAGCACGATTATTTTTAGCAAGTGTATAGTGTAGGACGCCCTGTTACGCGCAATAATGATGGAGGTCAGATGGAGGATTGGGAATTCAGGATGTGAAATAACCAAGATGCTAATTACTAACGCTTAGTTGTGAACGAAAATTTGTTTGTGGCACTTATAAAAAGAGAGACAGGAACTGCAAATTTTCTACGCTATTGAACGGCAGCAATTGGTGTTTTGGCTACGCACTCGGGACAGAATACTGTATAAGTACCGCAACGTGATCTATCACCGATCTGCAGTGAATGAACTAAATATAACTGAATGATGAAAGTACCTACGTCATAATTCAAGTTCTGACACTCGGTAGATTTACTAATTAATTCGCTTATATTCGGAAATAAGAACAAGAAGCATTGTAATCGTTTCTTCCGGCCTCTGTAGCTCAGCTGGCAGGGACCCTGCTAGCGAAGATAGAGGTCCCTGTTTCGGATCGCGAGAAGGACGTCTCCTTGTGTATCTATCTACTTATTATACTCGCATATATTGTCAATTAGTAACCAAAGGAATCATAGAAATTGCAAAGTTTTGATACACTAAGCAAAATTAAACGTGTTGGTACCTTAGACTTAGAGATTGAAATACTTATATTATATCTTACATTACCTGGTGGCAAAGCCTGGTGCTTTTATGGTTAGATGCTTGTCTAAGAACTATAAATGGATTAAGATTAATTTAAACATTCCACAATGCTTTGCAAATGTACGTAGATTAAGCGAGAATAAGGTAAGTAGTTAATTAATTATCTCTCATAAAATCATTCACTTTTTTGAACGCAATAAGTGCTTCATACACGTAAGTTTATCTAACTTCAGCCATTTGGGCCGCATCATTTTAATTAATAATCAGTTGACTTTGCTATCTCTTCTAATCTTTAACGAAGCAGCAAATAACTATGTTCATTGAATGTTTTGTGTTTGTGAAACGGAGTCGGAAGTTAATCTTGACTACATCACTTCGATGTTCCTCTGGGATTTCTATTTCAGCTCCGAGCTCTAGCGTCGACGCCTTAATTAATTTAATAGACTTGACAAAACATGCACACCAACTATTGCTTCTAACTACTCGAAGTCCGGCAGGCCTAGCCTAGCAATTGTATACGATAAATGATATGTCACGTGAACGTGACCATAATAATGTATGGAAATGATCACGTGACTTTTCGTACGAATTTGTAATTCTCGTACATTTATAACTTATCGCTTATCGTATACGATTGCAGAATGGCATCTTGGCTAGGCCTGCTGGGGTGTCATTCGTTTTCGCAATTTGATCTCTGAGTGAATCATTCAGCTCCCAAGATTAGTGACTGAATAACATGTGTGTCAAAAATACCTACACAATCGGACACATTTTAGTGGACTTTAATCTTCAAAATATTTCTGGTACAATACATAATTATAAAGCCCGTTCATCCCTAGTTCATCCCAACCCCCATATACAAAATGTTTGCCTTGTTTGCATATAAGTAGTTAGTAGATGCTAAGATAGCTAAGTCAGCCGCGTCAATATTTTAGTCAAAAGTTTATTTTTCCATTTGATTGAATCAAGGAAATAGCAACTTACGGCAGAATGTGCATATTTAGGCTGCAAAGTCAGTTAGAAGACAAGACAACTAGATACACGGATAATGCCCTTGCCAGGCCACGACATGGGTCTAAGGAGGCTGGCGGGGCGGAAAACTATACGTGCGAGAGTGAGTTCCAATATCGGCCACTCGCTCCCACTTATGCATTCGCATTCGAAACGAAAAGTGGAGTGTTTACCTCGTATGAACACCCATTTCAACCCTTTAGGTATCAATCGACCATTTTCATAATTGCTCTACTAGGTATTAAAAAGCTTGAATGAAATCATATATCATAAACAATATAGAAATTTTAAAACGTGCCTTTGCTTATTTTCGTTTTCAGACAAATAGTTCACAACAGCCATCCGACTTTGTCAGAACTTTAAAACCTACAAAACTTTATCTCTTTGCAAACACTTTCCAGCAGAGACCGGCATATCACGGAAATTGCCGATTCATCTCCGCTCCGAACACTTTTTACGACTTTTTTTAAGAACCGCGTTTGATATCGGTTTTTTAAGTTCCCTTTGCTTCAAAGCGATTGGGAACATACGAATGTGCCGATTCAATCATCGGCCTTCTTTAAATGTTTGTAAAGGCACTTGCTTTTGCGGCACGCTTAAAAAAGCAACCGCTCCGAGGTTAGTAAACTAACAGAATTATTCACGTTTAAAGATTAAGAATGCAGTGGAACTTTAGTAAATATTTGTATATTATTATAAACAACACAAAGACATGACAGTAAGGAAAAAACATCAAGTAAGAGTGACAAGGGAACACCAGCCTTGACAAAAATATAAATCAAACTATACTTTTTAAAATGGCCAGCGTTATACTTCCAACACCCCCCCATAACGTGGGCATCATCATGGCATTATGCCACACCAAGTTCCCGAGTAAACATCTCGTGCTTGGAACAGCCCAGGGGCTTAGTAAAGACATCTGCTAACATTTCATCCGTAGGGATGTACACAATTTCTACGTTAAGTCTATCTATCACATCTCTAACGTAATGAAATCTTATTTCTATATGCTTGCTCCGTCTATGAAGAGTGTGATTGGTAGCAAGCTGTATAGCAGACTGATTATCACAATACATCACTATTTTACAACTAGTCGTTATTAACAATTCTCTAATAAGAGCTTGCAGGAAAACCGCTTCTCTGCTCGCTTCACTCAAGCTACAATACTCCGCCTCGGTGGACGAAAGCGATATACACGACTGTTTGTAGCTACCCCATGATATCGTATTACTGCCGTATTTAAACACATATCCAGTGTACGACTTTCGATCAGGGTCTGCCGCCCAATCAGAGTCACTATAACCCTCAAGAATGGGATCCATAGTCGTCTTCCTAAAAACTAAAGCCTTTTGTTTAGTACCTTTAAGATATCGCAGTATACGCTTAGCTTGATTCCAATGCAATTCCGTATAACAACTATTAAATTTACTTAAATATGACACCGCAAACGAAATGTCAGGCCGCGTAGTCACACATAAATACATAAGACTACCAATCAACTCTTGAAACGGAAACTTCGATACATTGTTATTCGTAGCATTATTACAACTCTCAATAACTGAATTAACATTAGTTATCATGGGAGATTTCACAGGCTTACAGTCTGTCATGCCAAAACGATCTAACAAATTGTCAATCCGATTTTCCTGACTCAATTTAATTGTAGTTGCATCACGTTCTACTTTAATGCCTAACATGTTACGTACCGGTCCTAAGTCTTTGAGTTTAAAACTCTTTAACAAAGAACTTTTCAAAGTGTCAGCTAGACGTTTATCGTTATAGAACACAAAAAAATCGTCTACATACAGAGCGATAAAGACAATCGACTCACCTGATCTCTTTGTGAAGATGCAGTCTTCTTGTTTGCACTGTTTGTATCCCAAAGACAGTAAAATATCTTTTACCTTTTGATACCAGGATCGCGAAGCTTGTTTCAACCCATAAACCGCCTTTCGTAATCTATATACTTTGTTCTCACTCCCAGGGCATATGAAACCTTCCGGTTGTTGCATGAATATCTCCTCTTGCAAATCTCCATTCAGAAATGCTGTCTGCACGTCTAAATGATCAATGTTTAGGTTCATATTTACAGCCATAGATAATAACAATCGTATAGAACAGTGACGAACGACCGGCGAAAACGTTTCATGGAAGTCCTCTCCATATCTTTGGGTAAAGCCTTTCGCTACCAACCTTGCCTTATAACGTGTAATATTCCCTTCAGAGTCTCGTTTAAGTGAAAAAATCCACTTATTCTTAACAACGTTCTTGTCAACTGGTTTCTCAGTAAGCTCCCAAGCTCCGTGAAGGACAAAAGAATCAATCTCTTCTTTCATGGCCTTCTGCCATAGCACTTTCTCTTCACAGCTTAACGCTTCTTTGACAGTACGCGGCTCTATGGGCTCTGTCACATTACACACGTTCGTTATATTACAAGTTGTCTTAGGTATACGTGATCGTAAGTTATACCGTTGGCCGGTAGATTCTTCTGCCAATCCAGGCATATTTACCGAATCTTTACTAGGCTCGCGTTCACATTCCAACTCAACAGGACGACTTGGTGATCCGACAGGAACTGTAGATGCAGGCTCCGCCTCAAGGGGACAATCGGACGAATCAGCCGACAGGTACTCGGGCTCCGCCTCAACCGACGTAGTCTCCAGCATCTCATCCTCATCATCACCTCCTGTAAGATAAATAGGTTCAAACACACGTTTTTGCCCTATTTTAGAATGTCTTCCTTGAAACACGGACTCGTTAAACATCACATCACGTGATATAACGACCGTATTGTCATCAGGATTTAACAAACGATATCCTTTAACATTATCACAGTATCCTACAAATATTAGCCTCTTACTTTTGGGGTCTAACTTTTTACGTTTACAGTCGTCTACATGTGCAAATGCCTCGCAACCAAAGACACGCAGATTCTTAAGGCTCACTTTATTACCACTCCAAACCTCCTCTGGTAATTTACCAGAAAGTCTCGAGCTAGGTGACCTGTTTATAAGAAATGCCGCTGTATTTACAGCCTCTGCCCACATCTTGTTATCGAGATTTGCGTTATACAGTAAACATCTCACCTTATCAAGTAAAGTACGATTCAGCCTCTCAGCAGAACCATTTTGCTGAGGACTATATGGTACAGTCAGCTGATGAACGATACCTTTCTGTTTCAGAAAATTCGTCAACTCAGCATTAACGTACTCAGTACCATTATCCGTTCTCAGTACTTTAACTTTTGCACTACACTGATTTTCTACTAGTCTAATAAAATCTTTAGTGTACTTACACACATCACTCTTCTTCGCAATGGGATAGACGAACACTTTCCTGGAGTAGTCGTCTAGGAACGTGAGGACGTAGCGCTTGCCTCCGAGAGAAGTGGTCGGCATCGGGCCCATGACGTCACTATGTATCAACGCCAGCCTCGATTTTGCCACCTGTTTGTTTTGATTAGTCACAAAGGGAGCGCGAGATTGCTTACCCTTAAGACACACATCACAAACTTTCTTCTGAGGAGTAACCTGAAAATCAATGTCATTAGCAACCTTCCTAAGTGATGCCAAGCTGTCAAAATTAAGATGTCCTAATCTTTGATGCCATAACATCATGTCCTTAGACGTCGATGACGTTGT
Organism: Thaumatotibia leucotreta; assembly: GCA_025490895.1. NCBI lineage: Eukaryota > Metazoa > Arthropoda > Insecta > Lepidoptera > Tortricidae > Thaumatotibia > Thaumatotibia leucotreta. The sequence continues at coordinate 41,345 of JALPQI010005624.1, forward strand.
CAAATTCGCACTACCGACAGAATGAAGTCTGTAAACTCTCCCAACTTTCCTAGCGTGTAAAACTACTTTTCCAGCTTTAATTATGTCACATCCATTTTTATCAAAAATAAACTTAAATCCCTTATCAGCGAGAGTAGACACAGATATTAAGTTTACAGTAAGGTCAGGTATAAACATTACATCTTTCAAAGTCGTATCTATCGTATTACCACGAGACTTAAGAGTAAAATGTACGTCACCTTTGCCATTAACATCTAATTTCTTGCCGTTAGCAACACACACCTCCTTGGTCGATGAGTCATCGAGAGATTTGAACCAATCTCGGGATCCTGACATATTATCCGTCGCACCAGAGTCGATTACCCATGAACTGTCAGTGTTAAGTGCGGACAACACCATAGAAGTCGACGTCACTTCCTTACGATCAAGGTGACAATCCTTCTTGACGTGTCCCTTTGAATGACACTTCCAACACCGCAACTTGTCCGAATTTGACGAGGTATTCGCGTCTTTCGATGAACTTGGCGCATTCTTTTTCTTGCACCGAAAACTACCTTTGTCATTACAACGATTACGTGTAAACAAACAGTCTTCGCTGCTACCAGCGCTCCCTTTCCATCGCTTGTCTTGAAGGAGTTTAGTTTTAACCATATCCGTCGATATGTCCATGCTAGAGTGCTCCAAAGCCATAATCATGGGCTCATATTCCTGGGGCAACCCTTGTAGCATTATAGCAGCCAGAAATTCGTCGTCAAGAGCTTTCTTCATGCTACTCAATTGTTCAGCAAGTGACAAGATCTCATTGACATACATTTCCATACTATTGAACTGTTCTAACTTGATAGAGCATAAAGTTCGCAGACATGACAACCTTCTGTTCAACCCGCTGTCATCATAGGCTTTCCTCAAAGCATCCCATACATCCTTCGCAGTCTTTGCCTGCACAATGTGTGGATAGCACGACTTGTCAACGCTCAAACATAGCCTCGCCCGAGCTTTTTCCTCTCTACGAGCTAATTTGTCAGCGGACTCACCAGTATCAGGTTTTCCAATAATACACTGCCACAAATCCTCGAAGACAAGAATATTCTGCATTTGAAATGCCCAGTCACGATAGTTCATGGTGCCCTTTAGCTTTTCCATGCCAACTTTCGAACTTACATATTCTTCCATCTTCGAAAAATAATAATATTTTCACAAAATATTTACAAATCACTTCGCGCGGCACACAACCTAACAGAATTATTCACGTTTAAAGATTAAGAATGCAGTGGAACTTTAGTAAATATTTGTATATTATTATAAACAACACAAAGACATGACAGTAAGGAAAAAACATCAAGTAAGAGTGACAAGGGAACACCAGCCTTGACAAAAATATAAATCAAACTATACTTTTTAAAATGGCCAGCGTTATACTTCCAACATAAACAAATGTCTTCACTTAAGGTATACGAATATGGACGTAATATTTCCAGCTCGAAATACATTGGGGAATAGTATAAAAGCGATAACAAAGACGACATGTGAAACTAAATGCTATTTTAAAGGTGATTAGTGATTACTAACTACCTAAATGAGCAGAACTAATTTTTTTAGTTTATGAAAACACCTTTATAAGATTATATTTTCGTGACATTATATAAAATATTTTAAAAATAAAAATAAAACCGCCTTCAAAAATTCGCCCGAACTAAAAAGTTTAAAATAATTTTGGTCCCTACTTCTTAGGATTTCCAACCCAAACCTTTAAACCTTTTACCCTATTCATTGAAATAAAACATTATGGCTACAGATTTCTTAGAAGTCGGTGCCAAGCCGAATACGTTCATAGGTATATATTAGATAGAGATTTGTAACTTACTGTCACTCCGATTACGCTTTTATCAACAGAATGGTCTGCCTCAGTCATTTTCATGAAAGCATAACCGGAGTGACAGTAAGTTACAAAGCTCTATCAAATACATATAAGTACAGGTGTAGTGAGAAATTACTTGCCTTCGGAAACGTTCGTAAACACATGCTGTTTCAGGCAGTGTCACCAAGTCTGACTGAAGTAGCATGACAGCTATTACTGTCAGTCTCAGTGAGATAGACTGAAACAGCATGACGTTGACGAACGTTTCCGAAGGCAAGTCATTTCTCACTACATCTGTACTCGCATAGTGAACATATTTGGCTTGGCACCGACTTCTAAGAAATCTGTAGGGTACCTAGCCATAATGTTTTATTTCAATGAATAGGGTAAAAGGTTTAAAGGTTTGGGTTGGAAATCCTAAGAAGTAGGGACCAAAATTATTTTAAACTTTTTAGTTCGGGCGAATTTTTGAAGGCGGTTTTATTTTTATTTTTAAAATATTTTATTTTTTGCTTTTTAGTAGTGTAAATATAAAATCGTTATTCAGTATGCTCTAAATACTTATAATTAGAATGTACTGCACTGTAGTAGGCCATAAAACCTGAACTGGCGAACTTATATGAATACAAAAACAATTTTCAAAGGTAACAGACTTAGCATGCCAATATTATTTAAAGAATCACTAACCGCTAACCGACATATCATAACTACTAAGCAAACACTTGAATAGATCTCAAAAATGTATGACATTTGTTATATACAAAGAATGATCCTCCAACCCCTAATCGTTAAGGAGTTATTCCTTTCATCATCAGCTCACCAACATGAGACTATGACTACCTAAAGGCAAATACTCGAATAGCCTCCAAAATATATGAAATATGTTATATTTAAGGAATTATCCCCCAACTCCTAATCTCCAAGGAGTTGTACCTTACATCATCAGCTCACCAACATGAAAGGATGACCACCTAAAGGCAAATACTCAAATAGCTTCCAAAATACACGAAATATGTTATACTTAAAGAATTATCCCCCAACTCCTAATTGCTAAAGAGTTGTACCTTCCATCATCAGATCACCAACTTAAGATGTTCATGACTAGATGCAAATACTTGATTAGTCTTCGAAAATAAATGAAAAATGTCATGTGTGCCTACAACATTTGAAGAGTTCCCTCGATTTCTCCAGGATCCCATCATCAGATCTGGATTCGGTGACAATGGGACCAACTAGAAGGTATACCCTTTCAAACAAAAAAAGAATATTTCAAATCGGTCCACGCGTCTTCGAGTAATCGGGGAACATACATAAAAAAAAAAAAAAGATTTCGACGAATTGTAAACCTCCTCCTTTTTGAAGTCGGTTAAAAACCGGACATTATAGAAACAAACATCCATAAATACCGTGAAAACAAGTTCTGAATTAATAGTAGGCAGTTGTTTCCCTTTAAAGTCTACATACCTATCTTAGTTGTTAGTGATCCTGCCTACGAATCTGGAGATTCCGGGTTCGAATAGTATAAGTAAGTATCTATATGTATCTATATATATCTTCGCTTAGTACCCGCGACACCAGCCTTGATTGAACTTACCGTGAGATTAGGCCCATTTGTGGAAGATTGGCCCTCGATATTTATTTTAAACTGGTTTTCAGTTTCTCCTTGAGAACGTCCGTCTCAATAGTTTTCCAAAAGCCATTTTTGGTAAAACTCATTTTATCTGAATAATTCCAATCAAAGACTAGTGACTCCAAACTCCAACCAAGTTGCTCGACGAATGCTTGTTTAGACTAGTTAATAGGTATTTTACCAGCATAATATGGAACACTAGATCATAATTGATCATATATAATTAGCCGTGTGGTGACGGCAGTAAGAATACATTTGTCACCACCCCAACTCCTCCTGCGGGTGTCGTAAGAGTCGACTAAGGGATTGAAGTGTCACTGACCATTATTTGATAAAAGATTGATGATGGGCAGCAGCGTCATCATAGTGGACACATTACTGCGATCGCCAATCCGCTTGCCCAGCGTGGCGATTATGGGCATTTACCTCCTAATGCGTCTATACGCATAGTTAATAGGAGAGGCCTACGTCCAGCAGTGGACTATCATAGGTTGATGATGTGAATACGGAACACTAGATCATATTGATCATATATATTTAACCTGTCATGTACACAAATAGGTACCTAAGTTGATAGCTACGATTGTGGACTGTAAATGAATAAATGGATATGGGGAAATTGCGAATTAAAAACTATATTTCAACACACTTTAATGCTATATTCAGAAGATGCAAAGGCAGACTGATGGGAAAACGTACACATGTCAAAAAAGTAAATAATTCAAAATAATATGTCATATATAATAGTTATAAAAAAGGTCGCGACCCAGCCAGTCGCCAATATACCGGACCCCCAGTGGCACACTAACGTCTGGTGGCTACTGGCTGAGTAGTGGCTTCCATTAAAATCAACTTTCGGGCCAGTCTGCGCAGCACCCCTCCTTTGGTGCGGACGTCTACTACGCGGACCGCTCCGTCTGGCCCTAAGTAGGCCTTTTCTACCCTTCCTAGTGGCCACAGACCGCGAGGGAGGGTAGGATCGGCGATCAGCACCACGTCACCCTCGCCAAATTTCGTCGCGTTTTTATTGGGTCCTCTCGGTCGAAGCGTTGGTAGGTACTCGCGTAACCATCGTGCCCAGAATTGGTCTGTATTGGCGACTGGCTGGGTCGCGACCTTTTTTATAACTATTATATATGACATATTATTTTGAATTTTTTACTTTTTTGACATGTGTACGTTTTCCCATCAGTCTGCCTTTGCATCTTGTGAATATAGTATTAAAGTGTGTTGAAATATAGTTTTTAATTCTCAATTTCCCCATATCCATTTATTCATTTACAGTCCACAATCGTAGCTATCATTTTGGTCCATTCTCGCCCGTAATTCACCCATTATATTTGTTGTGAAAACTAGTTGTCAACGTACGTCATTGTAAATTTCATTTCACTAGAAATCATTGTTTACATTATTCACGCATATTCATTATTATGGAAACACGCAGCAAGGCAAAGGCAGACCGGGCTACGGAATCCGAACGGGTGCAGCGCGAACGACGTGAACGTTCACCGCGCAGCACCCGGCCGGATTTAGCCACAACCAGTGACGGTGCTTTGGCGTTACCTAGTGGATCAGGCACACAACCAGCGGGCAACGTCCTGAGCCGCCCCGCCGCCGATCCACCAAACGTCAAGGCACCGGCTAAAAGTGCTTCTAGTGTCCACAGCAGAAGGTTACGAAGTGAACGCACACAGTCATCGCTTTCTTCCGCGACCGTCCGCGCGCAGAAACTCGTTCTCGAAGCAGACGCAATACGGCGCCAAGTGGAAAGCGAACGTGAACTTGCAAGGCAGCAAGCGGACCGCGATCGCCAACAGGCAGAGCGCGAGTTCGAACTCGCGCGGCAACAAGCTGTGCTCGCACGCCAACAAGCCGAGCGCGAGCGTGAACTCGCGCGCCTCGAAGCCGAAGCGGAACAAACAGAGCTGCAAGCAAAGATCGCCGCTTTGGAAGCTTCAGATAAGTCAGCCAAATCTCGTAGTTTGTGTTCATCTAGTGAACATATTTCTGATAGACGCACTGCGAATTGGGTTTCAGAACAAAATGCTAACATGACTACGGAATCTCGTGGAAATATACCTGGCGAGGCACTGACCACCGCATTGGTCGCCCCTACCAACACGGTACCTTTCAAAATTCCTGATGTCAACCGAGCAACAATTCTAGAACCCACAAAAGCCGCTTTGCCCCTTAACTACGATCCCGTGGTACCACGACTCCCATCTGAACATTCTTCGTTAGACCCTATAACAAAACTCTCTCAAGCAATAAAAGCCCTCTCTAATAAGCCGAAGAAACCTGAATTAGTATCATTCTCGGGTGAAATCAACGATTGGATGGCTTTCAAGAGCAGCTACTAGAGAACTAAATCAAATTTTTCCCCTGCAGAGAACTTAGATCGCTTGAACATTGCGGTCCGCGGACGAGCGTACCAGTCCGTCGCGTCCCTTATGTGGACCTGCAGCGCACCCGACGACATCGTGAAGGCGCTAGAGCAGACGTACGCGCGACCGGAGCTGCTAGTAGCCCGCGAGGTCGCCGCACTACGAAGCAGTCCAAAGTTAAGTTCTCCTGAAGATTTAAACGGGTTAGCGAACAAATCACGTAACTTTATAACGACACTAACATTGCTCAAACAAAATGAGTATTTGTCGTCCCCAGAGATTTTTCGATGCGTTTTAATCAAATTGAGCGAACACACCAGAGCTCGTTTTACAGACTTCGCATCTACGGGTACGTACCTTGGGCGCAAAACGCTACTAAACTCGAATTGCTGTCACGTTTCCTCCTAGCAGAGGCCGACAAACAACTGAAGTACAATTTTATTGCTGATAGTAATTTCAGGGCTCCAATTCCAGCGACAAATTCGAACCTACCTCGAATGAATACTTCGAAACTACCATTCAAAAAGGAAACCATTCACGTTACGGTATCTAACGATAAGTCATCTGAGCTATGTACATATTGCAAACAAGGGCCTCATAATATAAAATCCTGTAAGAGTTTTTTAAGTCTTACAGTTGATGATAGATGGCGCTGGGTTCAACAAACAAAAATATGTTATCGATGTCTGAAATCCAACCCGCATACATGGAACAACTGCCGCGCCAAACGTTGTGGTGTCGAAGGATGCACCAGACGTCACCACGCTCTTCTTCACGGCAGTAACCAGCTAACAGCTGACACCAAAGATAACGCAGCGCCAAGCGAGAAATGCAACAACTTTGAAATCGATTCTTCCGTCAAAATCGCAAATACTGGAGATTGTTTAATTAACGCTTCAGGGTCATCGACTTCCCGTCCACGTGGCCTGTTAAAAGTAGTCCCGGTCGTCCTCGAGGGCCCCGATGGCGAGTTCGAAACGACAGCGCTTCTCGACTAGGGCAGCACTGCGACGCTGATTGACGGCGAGGTAGCAGCATGCATCGGCGCGAAGCGTTCCTGTGAAGAACGACTTCGCATTGAAGGTGTTGGTGGTATGAGCAAGGAACTTGACGTAAGTTATGTCAATTTCTATATTCGCGGACGAAATCGACCCGATCGTTACCTGGTTAGTCACGCGCGAGCAATGAAACCGCTAGGGCTTCGCGCACGGTACCCAAACATGATTAACTTTATGGATTACGATCATTTATCAAGTTTATCCAACGAACTTTCTAACACCGATGTCATTCCTACCGTTCTTATCGGCGCACCCGATTGGTACCTATCGCTAAGTCGCGAAGTTCGATGTGGAAAAAAGAACGACCCTGTTGCTTCTAGAACTTTGCTTGGTTGGGTCCTCCACGGCGCATATTCCGTAACGTCAAAACCACTTGAATTCGTCCACCACGTTACGGAAGATTTGGACACTCTTATTAAATGTCAATATGACATAGATGCCTTAGGTATCACAAAAATAACCCCACGTCAAAATATCGACGATCAACGAGCCGTTGATATCGTTGAATCTACCGCTCGTCAACTCGACAACGGACATTTTGAAGTTGGCTTGCCCTGGAAGAAAGATCTACCGAAAATTATACCCGATAGCTATCCACAGGCATTATCACGCCTCAAGGCTCTCGAACGACAAATGTCAAAGGATGCAGCGTTCGCCTCAGCCTTTCAACAATTTATAGAAGACGTGATAAAAAAAGGCTATGCTGAAGAATGTGACCAACAGACTTACCATCAGCGTACTCCGGCAAATGCATCTTGCACCAATCTAGATGGATCAGTCCGTTGGTACCTACCTATTTTCGGAGTCCTTCATCCTCAAAAGAAGAAATTAAGAGCAGTACACGACGCGGCTGCAGAAACGAAAGGCGTAAGCCTTAACAGCATGCTCCTGCAAGGCCCTGACCTACTGTGCCCACTCTTAAATATATTATTCCGTTTCAGAGAAGGCGCCGTGGCTTTGAATGGGGACATCAGAGAGATGTTCCCACAAATCAAGATAGCCGCAAGAGATAGGGATGCTCAAAGATTTCTCTGGCGTGACAAGGACGGCGACGTGAAGGAGTACCGCATGTCATCGATGATTTTTGGTGCAGTATCGAGTCCGTTTGTGGCGCTGCATATAAAAAATAAGAACGCAAAAATATTCGAATCCACTCACCCTGCTGCATGCAAAGCAATAACCGAGGACCATTATATGGACGACTACCTCGGCAGCCACTCCAATGTTGCTGATGCGGCACAACTGGCTGTTGACGTTGTCACGGTTCATAAGGCTTGCGGGTTCGAGATGCGTGCATGGACGTCGAACCACCCAGAAGCACTCGCACTCGTTCCAAAGGAACTACGAAGTGACGCTACTTCAGACGTTTACCTACCTCCCAGTAGCGATAGCCAAGATTCAAGTGCTCTACCTCAGATACCGACTGACACTTTAACAAAACGAAATCTTTTATCAAATGTCATGAAAGTATACGACCCTCTTGGTCTAATTATGCCAGTCGTTATCTGGGGCCGCATTTTGATCCAAAAATTGTGGCGAGCAGGCGTTGATTGGGACGCGCGGTTACCTGAAGTTTACGAAAATGAGTCTAAGGAATGGTTCACCCAGTTGCAAATCGCAGCCGATTTGAAAATCCCTCGTTGGTATATGAAAGAATCAGACGTTTCAGATGTTCAGCTGCACGTGATTGCCGACGGTGGCGAGCAAGCCTATGCCTGCGTCGCTTACTGGCGTTTCGTTTACAGCAACTCCACCGTATCGACTGCTCTCATCGGTAGCAAAGCACGCGTTTCACCTCTGAAACCAGTTTCGATTCCTCGACTCGAGCTACAAGCCGCACTCATAGCATCACGGTTCGCGCAATCAATCTTATTAGCACATCGTCTCAAGCCTTCCGTAACCACTTTCTGGACCGACTCATCTACTGTTCTAAAGTGGATACGGAGTGACGCTCGTGCGTTTAAACCATTTGTGGCACATCGGTTGGGAGAGATACTGGAAACCACCAATCCGTCCGATTGGAGGTGGATCCCTACCTCTCTTAACGTCGCTGATGATGCAACGAAACCAAAAAAAATTAACTTGACTATAAACCATCGGTGGTTTAAAGGCCCACAATTTCTTGTAGAATCATCATGCACTTGGCCGACCGAGTGTTTTTCTGGCGAGGAAGAGACCTCACCAGATACTGAGTTAAAATCAGACCTGGTTGTTCTGCTCCTTGACTCTCTAACATCGAAAATCGTACCAGAACCAACGCGTTTTAGCTCTTGGCTACGTTTACTACGTGCCACCGCCCGCGTTCTCCAGAGCGCTCGACTATTTCGGCTTAAACTATCTCGGCCAATAGATCAAAATTCTAATCTCCATATAGAAAACACCACGTCGCCCCAAGAACTTCTCGCGGCAGACATCGTGGAAGCGGAGAAGATGTTGGTCCGTCATGCTCAAGCAGAAAGCTTTTCTGAGGAGATGACGGCCTTGCCATCTTCAAAGCCGGTACCTAAGAATAGTCGAATAAGAAACCTCGCTCCCGTACTCGATGAAAAAGGTATATTACGACTCAACACGCGCATAGGCGCCACTTATGGAGTCGATGCAGATTTCAAAGCACCCATGATTCTCGACGGCCGCCACCAAATTTCAAAACTGTTAGTTCTCCACGAACACATCAAAGCCTCTCACCAGTTCAATGAGCTTGTTTTAAACGAACTTCGACAAAGATATTGGATCTTAAGGGCAAGAGGAATCATTCGCAGCGTCGCGAACTCCTGCTTACAGTGCTTAAAGTGGAAAAAACAACCTATTCAACCTGAGATTGGGAACTTGCCTATAGAACGTTTTGATCATCACAAAAGGCCGTTCACACACGTAGGCGTTGATTATTTTGGCCCAATATTGATATCGGTACACCGACGAAGCGAAAAACGGTACGTTGCTTTGTACACATGTCTGTCAACTAGAGCGTTGCATTTGGAAATTGTTAACTCACTTACATCAGATGCCGCAATAATGAGTCTTAGACGCTTCATTGCCCGCCGAGGTTCGCCTACCACTATACACTCAGATAATGGCACAAACTTTGTTGGAGCCTCCCGCGAACTACGTTGCTTACACGACGAGTCAGTAGTAGAATACGCAACAAACCACAAGATCGAATGGCGTTTCATTCCGCCAGCATCTCCATTCATGGGCGGCGCCTGGGAACGACTTGTGCGAACTGTGAAGTCAGCCCTCAGATCCTGTCTCGCAAATCAACCACTAAAGGAAGAAGTATTTTCAACACTTTTACTCGAGGCAGAAGCAATTGTGAATTCGAGGCCGCTTACCTATGTTTCATCTTCCCCAGATTCACCAGAAGCCATAACGCCATTTCACTTCATATTGGGCTCCTCATCAGTAGTACCGTGGACCTCATCACTGACAGATGCAGATTTATCAAGACGATGCGACTGGCGAAGAGCACTACGGCTTGCAGACCAATTCTGGGCACGATGGTTACGCGAGTACCTACCAACGCTTCGACCGAGAGGACCCAATAAAAACGCGACGAAATTTGGCGAGGGTGACGTGGTGCTGATCGCCGATCCTACCCTCCCTCGCGGTCTGTGGCCACTAGGAAGGGTAGAAAAGGCCTACTTAGGGCCAGACGGAGCGGTCCGCGTAGTAGACGTCCGCACCAAAGGAGGGGTGCTGCGCAGACCGGCCCGAAAGTTGATTTTAATGGAAGCCACCACTCAGCCAGTAGCCACCAGACGTTAGTGTGCCACTGGGGGTCCGGTATATTGGCGACTGGCTGGGTCGCGACCTTTTTTATAACTATTATGTATGACATATTATTTTGAATTATTTACTTTTTTGACATGTGTACGTTTTCCCATCAGTCTGCCTTTGCATCTTGTGAATATAGTATTAAAGTGTGTTGAAATATAGTTTTTAATTCTCAATTTCCCCATATCCATTTATTCATTTACAGTCCACAATCGTAGCTATCAGTCTACAAGCCGTAGTGCTCTTCGCCAGTCGCATCGTCGTGATAAATCTGCATCTGTCAGTGATGAGGTCCACGGTACTACTGATGAGGAGCCCAATATGAAGTGAAATGGCGTTATGGCTTCTGGTGAATCTGGGGAAGATGAAACATAGGTAAGCGGCCTCGAATTCACAATTGCTTCTGCCTCGAGTAAAAGTGTTGAAAATACTTCTTCCTTTAATGGTTGATTTGCGAGACAGGATCTGAGGGCTGACTTCACAGTTCGCACAAGTCGTTCCCAGGCGCCGCCCATGAATGGAGATGCTGGCGGAATGAAACGCCATTCGATCTTGTGGTTTGTTGCGTATTCTACTACTGACTCGTCGTGTAAGCAACGTAGTTCGCGGGAGGCTCCAACAAAGTTTGTGCCATTATCTGAGTGTATAGTGGTAGGCGAACCTCGGCGGGCAATGAAGCGTCTAAGACTCATTATTGCGGCATCTGATGTAAGTGAGTTAACAATTTCCAAATGCAACGCTCTAGTTGACAGACATGTGTACAAAGCAACGTACCGTTTTTCGCTTCGTCGGTGTACCGATATCAATATTGGGCCAAAATAATCAACGCCTACGTGTGTGAACGGCCTTTTGTGATGATCAAAACGTTCTATAGGCAAGTTCCCAATCTCAGGTTGAATAGGTTGTTTTTTCCACTTTAAGCACTGTAAGCAGGAGTTCGCGACGCTGCGAATGATTCCTCTTGCCCTTAAGATCCAATATCTTTGTCGAAGTTCGTTTAAAACAAGCTCATTGAACTGGTGAGAGGCTTTGATGTGTTCGTGGAGAACTAACAGTTTTGAAATTTGGTGGCGGCCGTCGAGAATCATGGGTGCTTTGAAATCTGCATCGACTCCATAAGTGGCGCCTATGCGCGTGTTGAGTCGTAATATACCTTTTTCATCGAGTACGGGAGCGAGGTTTCTTATTCGACTATTCTTAGGTACCGGCTTTGAAGATGGCAAGGCCGTCATCTCCTCAGAAAAGCTTTCTGCTTGAGCATGACGGACCAACATCTTCTCCGCTTCCACGATGTCTGCCGCGAGAAGTTCTTGGGGCGACGTGGTGTTTTCTATATGGAGATTAGAATTTTGATCTATTGGCCGAGATAGTTTAAGCCGAAATAGTCGAGCGCTCTGGAGAACGCGGGCGGTGGCACGTAGTAAACGTAGCCAAGAGCTAAAACGCGTTGGTTCTGGTACGATTTTCGATGTTAGAGAGTCAAGGAGCAGAACAACCAGGTCTGATTTTAACTCAGTATCTGGTGAGGTCTCTTCCTCGCCAGAAAAACACTCGGTCGGCCAAGTGCATGATGATTCTACAAGAAATTGTGGGCCTTTAAACCACCGATGGTTTATAGTCAAGTTAATTTTTTTTGGTTTCGTTGCATCATCAGCGACGTTAAGAGAGGTAGGGATCCACCTCCAATCGGACGGATTGGTGGTTTCCAGTATCTCTCCCAACCGATGTGCCACAAATGGTTTAAACGCACGAGCGTCACTCCGTATCCACTTTAGAACAGTAGATGAGTCGGTCCAGAAAGTGGTTACGGAAGGCTTGAGACGATGTGCTAATAAGATTGATTGCGCGAACCGTGATGCTATGAGTGCGGCTTGTAGCTCGAGTCGAGGAATCGAAACTGGTTTCAGAGGTGAAACGCGTGCTTTGCTACCGATGAGAGCAGTCGATACGGTGGAGTTGCTGTAAACGAAACGCCAGTAAGCGACGCAGGCATAGGCTTGCTCGCCACCGTCGACAATCACGTGCAGCTGAACATCTGAAACGTCTGATTCTTTCATATACCAACGAGGGATTTTCAAATCGGCTGCGATTTGCAACTGGGTGAACCATTCCTTAGACTCATTTTCGTAAACTTCAGGTAACCGCGCGTCCCAATCAACGCCTGCTCGCCACAATTTTTGGATCAAAATGCGGCCCCAGATAACGACTGGCATAATTAGACCAAGAGGGTCGTATACTTTCATGACATTTGATAAAAGATTTCGTTTTGTTAAAGTGTCAGTCGGTATCTGAGGTAGAGCACGAAATCCTAATGAATCTTGGCGTGGGTTCCATTTCACGCCTAATACACCGATATCGCTACTGGGAGGTAGGTAAACGTCTGAAGTAGCGTCACTTCGTAGTTCCTTTGGAACGAGTGCGAGTGCTTCTGGGTGGTTCGACGTCCATGCACGCATCTCGAACCCGCAAGCCTTATGAACCGTGACAACGTCAACAGCCAGTTGTGCCGCATCAGCAACATTGGAGTGGCTGCCGAGGTAGTCGTCCATATAGTGGTCCTCGATTATTGCTTTGCATGCAGCAGGGTGAGTGGATTCGAATATTTTTGCGTTCTTATTTTTTATATGCAGCGCCACAAACGGACTCGATACTGCACCAAAAATCATCGATGACATGCGGTACTCCTTCACGTCGCCGTCCTTGTCACGCCAGAGAAATCTTTGAGCATCCCTATCTCTTGCGGCTATCTTGATTTGTGGGAACATCTCTCTGATGTCCCCATTCAAAGCCACGGCGCCTTCTCTGAAACGGAATAATATATTTAAGAGTGGGCACAGTAGGTCAGGACCTTGCAGGAGCATGCTGTTAAGGCTTACGCCTTTCGTTTCTGCAGCCGCGTCGTGTACTGCTCTTAATTTCTTCTTTTGATGATGAAGGACTCCGAAAATAGGTAGGTACCAACGGACTGATCCATCTAGATTGGTGCAAGATGCATTTGCCGGAGTACGCTGATGGTAAGTCTGTTGGTCACATTCTTCAGCATAGCCTTTTTTTATCACGTCTTCTATAAATTGTTGAAAGGCTGAGGCGAATGCTGCATCCTTTGACATTTGTCGTTCGAGAGCCTTGAGGCGTGATAATGCCTGCGGATAGCTATCGGGTATGATTTTCGGTAAATCTTTCTTCCAGGGCAAGCCAACTTCAAAATGTCCGTTGTCGAGTTGACGAGCGGTAGATTCAACGATATCAACGGCTCGTTGATCGTCGATATTTTGACGTGGGGTTATTTTTGTGATACCTAAGGCATCTATGTCATATTGACTTTTAATAAGAGTGTCCAAATCTTCCGTAACGTGGTGGATGAATTCAAGTGGCTTTGACGTAACGGAATATGCGCCGTGGAGGACCCAACCGAGCAAAGTTCTAGAAGCAACAGGGTCGTTCTTTTTTCCACATCGAACTTCGCGACTTAGCGATAGGTACCAATCGGGTGCGCCGATAAGAACGGTAGGAATGACATCGGTGTTAGAAAGTTCGTTGGATAAACTTGATAAATGATCGTAATCCATAAAGTTAATCATGTTTGGGTATCGTGCGCGAAGCCCTAGCGGTTTCATTGCTCGCGCGTGACTAACCAGGTAACGGTCGGGTCGATTTCGTCCGCGAATATAGAAATTGACATAACTTACGTCAAGTTCCTTGCTCATACCACCAACACCTTCAATGCGAAGTCGTTCTTCACAGGAACGCTTCGCGCCGATGCGTGCTGCTACCTCGCCGTCAATCAGCGTCGCAGTGCTGCCCTCGTCGAGAAGCGCTGTCGTTTCGAACTCGCCATCGGGGCCCTCGAGGACGACCGGGACTACTTTTAACAGGCCACGTGGACGGGAAGTCGATTACCCTGAAGCGTTAATTAAACAATCTACAGTATTTGCGATTTTGACGGAAGAATCGATTTCAAAGTTGTTGCATTTCTCGCTTGGCGCTGCGTTATCTTTGGTGTCAGCTGTTAGCTGGTTACTGCCGTGAAGAAGAGCGTGGTGACGTCTGGTGCATCCTTCGACACCACAACGTTTGGCGCGGCAGTTGTTCCATGTATGCGGGTTGGATTTCAGACATCGATAACATATTTTTGTTTGTTGAACCCAGCGCCATCTATCATCAACTGTAAGACTTAAAAAACTCTTACAGGATTTTATATTATGAGGCCCTTGTTTGCAATATGTACATAGCTCAGATGACTTATCGTTAGATACCGTAACGTGAATGGTTTCCTTTTTGAATGGTAGTTTCGAAGTATTCATTCGAGGTAGGTTCGAATTTGTCGCTGGAATTGGAGCCCTGAAATTACTATCAGCAATAAAATTGTACTTCAGTTGTTTGTCGGCCTCTGCTAGGAGGAAACGTGACAGCAATTCGAGTTTAGTAGCGTTTTGCGCCCAAGGTACGTACCCGTAGATGCGAAGTCTGTAAAACGAGCTCTGGTGTGTTCGCTCAATTTGATTAAAACGCATCGAAAAATCTCTGGGGACGATAAATACTCATTTTGTTTGAGCAATGTTAGTGTCGTTATAAAGTTACGTAATTTGTTCGCTAACCCGTTTAAATCTTCAGGAGAACTTAACTTTGGACTGCTTTGTAGTGCGGCGACCTCGCGGGCTACTAGCAGCTCCGGTCGCGCGTACGTCTGCTCTAGCGCCTTCACGATGTCGTCGGGTGCGCTGCAGGTCCACATAAAGGACGCGACGGACTGGTACGCTCGTCCGCGGACCGCAATGTTCAAGCGATCTAAGTTCTCTGCAGGGGAAAAATTTGATTTAGTTCTCTCGTAGCTGCTCTTGAAAGCCATCCAATCGTTGATTTCACCCGAGAATGATACTAATTCAGGTTTCTTCGTCTTATTAGAGAGGGCGTTTATTGCTTGAGAGAGTTTTGTTATAGGGTCTAACGAAGAATGTTCAGATGGGAGTCGTGGTACCACGGGATCGTAGTTAAGGGGCAAAGCGGCTTTTGTGGGTTCTAGAATTGTTACTCGGTTGACATCAGGAATTTTGAAAGGTACCGTGTTGGTAGGGGCGACCAATGCGGTGGTCAGTGCCTCGCCAGGTATATTTCCACGAGATTCCGTAGTCATGTTAGCATTTTGTTCTGAAACCCAATTCGCAGTGCGTCTAACAGAAATATGTTCACTAGGTGAACACAAACTACGAGATTTGGCTGACTTATCTGAAGCTTCCAAAGCGGCGATCTTTGCTTGCAGCTCTGTTTGTTCCGCTTCGGCTTCGAGGCGCGCGAGTTCACGCTCGCGCTCGGCTTGTTGGCGTGCGAGCACAGCTTGTTGCCGCGCGAGTTCGAACTCGCGCTCTGCCTGTTGGCGTGCGAGCACAGCTTGTTGCCGCGCGAGTTCGAACTCGCGCTCTGCCTGTTGGCGATCGCGGTCCGCTTGCTGCCTTGCAAGTTCACGTTCGCGTTCCACTTGGCGCCGTATTGCATCTGCTTCGAGAGCGAGTTTCTGCGCGCGGACGGTCACGGAAGAAAGCGATGACTGTGTGCGTTCACTTCGTAACCTTCTGCTGTGGACACTAGAAGCACTTTTAGCCGGTGCTTTGACGTTTGGTGGATCGGCGGCGGGGCGGCTCAGGACGTTGCCCGCTGGTTGTGTGCCTGATCCACTAGGTAACGCCAAAGCACCGTCACTGGTTGTGGCTAAATCCGGCCGGGTGCTGCGCGGTGAACGTTCACGTCGTTCGCGCTGCACCCGTTCGGATTCCGTAGCCCGGTCTGCCTTTGCCTTGCTGCGTGTTTCCATAATAATGAATATGCGTGAATAATGTAAACAATGATTTCTAGTGAAATGAAATTTACAATGACGTACGTTGACAACTAGTTTTCACAACAAATATAATGGGTGAATTACGGCGAGAATGGACCAAAATGATAGCTACGATTGTGGACTGTAAATGAATAAATGGATATGGGGAAATTGAGAATTAAAAACTATATTTCAACACACTTTAATGCTATATTCACAAGATGCAAAGGCAGACTGATGGGAAAACGTACATATGTCAAAAAAGTAAAAAATTCAAAATAATATGTCATATAAAATAGTTATAAAAAAGGTCGCGACCCAGCCAGTCGCCAATATAAGTATTTGTGTGAAATCAAATTTTGCGAGTTAAATTTGATCCACTATCGATTATCGATAAAGCTGTTTGGCATACGGGTATGTAAGCGGGATGGTAATGCAATATAACGATATCATTGATGGTGATGTTGGAGTCGTAACATGGCCAAAGGAACTTGGGTAAAATCAACCTCTGCATAACTCTACGATCCCAGCAAGATATTTGGATACTGAATGAATCTTCTTTAGCTCTTCTTCTTGGACAGCGCATTCTTGTCTTAACGACGACCCTTGCTATGCTTTTGGACTTCTACACATGAGTACATTTGGTTTTTAATGTCTATACACAATGGACACTGATGTTTCTGAAACTACTGCATGTGATGTGTGCAACTGTGCATACCAACATCTTTACAAGCGACCTGGTGCCAGGCTTTGGAAATAAATTGCCCAAACGACGTGTCCTAATCAAGTTCGGTTTCGTCATTATAAGTAGATACTCGATGAAATTGCTGATGTACAATCCGCGATAATCTTGTATTACAAATATTCATTTGTACATATAACTGCATCGGAACAATCCTCTAAAATATAACCTGCTTCTATTACAACTCTTTTGTGAATGCAAGCAAAGGTTTTTAGTAACGGGTTTTTTTCAGAGATTTCACCACGAAAAGATTGAGAATCACTGCTGTAGGATATCGAGTGTGACTGTACAGAACTTCGAAGTCAATAAATTATTTAAACAACGCTTTTGGTGGGGTTAGTGGTTATATTAGTCACGCGATGCACTTATAAGTATTTAAAAATGTAGTGTGCATTGATCCTGACGAATCTATCCAACAATGTTTGTCAATTATATATATTATTATAATAACATATTTACTACATTATGGGGAATGAACTTTGTGGTATGCATATTTTTTCATACTCTTTTAATCTTGAGGGACTGCTCCACTAGATAAGCCATGTGAAAATGTAGATGCGTTCCACAAACCTATAGTCCGTGGGCTACTCGGCCTGAAATTAGAAAACGGTATAATTTGGGGGTACCAAGTGACCTTTTTACAGTAGTTAGACATATTCATAAGGATGTTAAAAAAGTATGATAGACATCTCAAAGTGGTAGCTAATAGGCATACGGGCTATTTCAAGATTTCCGTTGTATGACAGGTATGGTTAAAATTAGGAGGTACAAATTTTCCTTTTCACGGCTGTTAGGTAAGCTTATAAAAACGTCAAAAATGCAAGATTGCCATTTATAAGTGCTACCTAACAAAAATGGGGGCCAATCAAAGATGGTGGATCTCAAGTTTTACAAAATCAAGTATATCTCGAGAACTACTAAATATATCTAATTACTCTCTTGAACAAAATTAAAGGCATATCTGTAAGCCTCATATTTTGCATATATACCATATTGCTAAAACCAACCAATAATTAATTATGACCAAATTTATGAAAATTTCGTGATTTTGATTTTTTTTGTGTCGTGTTTTTACATAGTAGTCATGACGCTAGAAAAATTAAATATTTTTTAAAAGATAGTGTATTTAATAAGCTTTAATTTGATGTATATAACTTTTTGGCGGTATTAAAAAAAAGACCCATAAAAAATATTTAAATGAATTGTAGTCATAATCCACCGTATACTTAGTGATTCAAGAGGCGATGGAAGTGCCACTCGTAAATAATAGTGCTTATTTCAAATAACCAAGATTGAAAAATATAAAAAAAAATCGCCTCTTAAATCACTAAGTATACGGTGGATTATGACTACAATTCATTTAAATATTTTTTATGGGTCTTTTTTTTAATACCGCCAACAAGTTATATACATCAAATTAAAGCTTATTAAATACACTATCTTTTAAAAAATATTTAATTTTTCTAGCGTCATGACTACTATGTAAAAACACGACACAAAAAAAATCAAAATCACGAAATTTTCATAAATTTGGTCATAATTATTTATTGGTTGGTTTTAGCAATATGGTGTATATGCAAAATATGAGGCGTACAGATATGCCTTTATTTTGGTTCAAGAGAGTAATTAGATATATTTAGTAGTTCTCGAGATATACTTGATTTTGTAAAACTTGAGATCCACCATCTTTGATTGGCCCCCATTTTTGTTAGGTAGCACTTATAAATGGCAATCTTGCATTTTTGACGTTTTTATAAGCTTACCTAACAGCCGTGAAAAGGAAAATTTGTACCTCCTAATTTTAACCATACCTGTCATACAACGGAAATCTTGAAATAGCCCGTATGCCTATTAGCTACCACTTTGAGATGTCTATCATACTTTTTTAACATCCTTATGAATATGTCTAACTACTGTAAAAAGGACACTTGGTACCCCCAAATTATACCGTTTTCTAATTTCAGACCGACTAGCCCACGGACTACTATGTAAAATAACATATTGTGAAAACACAAAGCAAATTATTTATTAGTTAAATATTTTGATTTGTACTTTTAATTTTTCTCCAGTAGTCACACTACTTAATACTATATAAATTATAAATATTAGATGTCATATACCAAAGAAAAACGACCAAGATCAATGTCCGAGGTGGGGATCGAACCCACGTACTCAGCTTTCGCGGCTGATGCCTGTACCCCTCGGCCACTCGGTCTTAGCAACCACCGGTCAAATTTCTCGGGTATATGCAATCCCTTGCAAGGCTAGGCGCCTTTGACCATTCTCTAAGGGCAAGCACTAACTACATTCCTGCACCTCCTATTTAGAATACTTTACAGTTTTCTAGAATAGCTAGAGAGAGATGGTGCTGCCATCTATTGAACATATTGTGAAAACACAAATCAAATTATTTATTAGTTAAATATTTTGATTTGTACTTTTAATTTTTCTCCAGTAGTCACACTACTTAATACTATATAAATTATAAATATTAGATGTCATATACCAAAGAAAAACGACCAAGATCACCTATGTCCGAGGTGGGGATCGAACCCACGTACTCAGCTTTCGCGGCTGATGCCTGTACCCCTCACCCCACCCCACCCCACCTCGGACATAGGTGATCTTGGTCGTTTTTCTTTGGTATATGACATCTAATATTTATAATTTATATAGTATTAAGTAGTGTGACTACTGGAGAAAAATTAAAAGTACAAATCAAAATATTTAACTAATAAATAATTTGATTTGTGTTTTCACAATATGTTCAATAGATGGCAGCACCATCTCTCTCTAGCTATTCTAGAAAACTGTAAAGTATTCTAAATAGGAGGTGCAGGCATGTAGTTAGTGCTTGCCCTTAGAGAATGGTCAAAGGCGCCTAGCCTTGTAAGGGATTGCATATACCCGAGAAATTTGACCGGTGGTTGCTAAGACCGAGTGGCCGAGGGGTACAGGCATCAGCCGCGAAAGCTGAGTACGTGGGTTCGATCCCCACCTCGGACATAGGTGATCTTGGTCGTTTTTCTTTGGTATATGACATCTAATATTTATAATTTATATAGTATTAAGTAGTGTGACTACTGGAGAAAAATTAAAAGTACAAATCAAAATATTTAACTAATAAATAATTTGATTTGTGTTTTCACAATATG
Organism: Thaumatotibia leucotreta; assembly: GCA_025490895.1. NCBI lineage: Eukaryota > Metazoa > Arthropoda > Insecta > Lepidoptera > Tortricidae > Thaumatotibia > Thaumatotibia leucotreta. The sequence continues at coordinate 61,755 of JALPQI010005624.1, forward strand.
TTCAATAGATGGCAGCACCATCTCTCTCTAGCTATTCTAGAAAACTGTAAAGTATTCTAAATAGGAGGTGCAGGCATGTAGTTAGTGCTTGCCCTTAGAGAATGGTCAAAGGCGCCTAGCCTTGTAAGGGATTGCATATACCCGAGAAATTTGACCGGTGGTTGCTAAGACCGAGTGGCCGAGGGGTACAGGCATCAGCCGCGAAAGCTGAGTACGTGGGTTCGATCCCCACCTCGGACATAGGTGATCTTGGTCGTTTTTCTTTGGTATATGACATCTAATATTTATAATCTATGTAAAATAAAGGGGTTTGGGTAAAGTTGGCGTCGTTTTTAAATTTTGGCGGCCACTCATGAAAGTGGTAAATTTGAAAAGATCAATTAAAAATAAACTTATTTTGTTATGGAGTACATATAGCTAAATTATATCGGAGCCGAGATATCATACTTTAAAGTTTTATAGTAAAGACTCACATTTATTTGTGAAATGCATCGGAATGAGTTAATATGTACTACTATTGTGTATGCCACGTAAAACCTAACCTTAACTCATAAGGTAACCTTGGACATAAGGTTCTTTTTCGGTCAATGATTATTTAGAGATAGTTCCTTTTTTTTTAACAAGGCGATTTTATGACGGATGTCAATGAACGTTCTATTGAACGTAATTATGTCAAAGGTTTTATGTCGTATTTTAAATAACAAACAAAAGTATTCATATTTTTACACTTTATGCGTGTTTTTTAGGTATATAAATAAATGTAAACAAGCATTTCGTATGTTTTCGGGTAGGTACCTAATAACATTTGCAAGATTTTTGCGTTCAAAATCCCGATTTCATCGATCCGTGGCTTTTAAGAGGCAGAATACAGTCGTGGCACTCCAACAGAAGACACTATTTTGTTTATGTTGTTGTAGATGGTGGTTTGCAAGGCCCAGAGGCAATATTAGGACATTATTGTTCATGTGTTGTTGGGAAGAGGACCTTAGGCTGTTGCTCACATGTAATGTCAATTATATGGTTCTTGGGATGGGGTAGGTATCAAGAACATGTTGATCCCCCGGCACATATTTTGGAGAGAGTGATTCGCCAAGATATAATATTGAGAATGAAGTTTACGACGAGCCAGAAAATGTGTAAAAAAGTAATTCAACGTAATACTAAAAATTACAAATGGCGTTATCTGGGAAAAGGGACGTTATTGTCATTGGCGCTTACGGCGTTAGAGCCATGTTTGTATACAAATACGACGTCACCGGACGTAAACGCCATCGACAATAAGGCCCCTTATCCCAAATAATGTCACATATGTTGTGTTTTATACATAAGAAAGCATTAGTAACAATTCCAATCTAAAAACTAATTTAATTAGGTACATTTCCTACTTGAAAATATGTCAAAACATTTTGCATGTGTGCATCACACCTGTGTTTCCTTATGGTGTATTCAGAGGGTGAACCGTCTATCGAAACCATTTTGCAACATTTTTAATGTTCACTAAACAGACAGTATAGAATTCGCATAAGAAAATACAGTTGCATTTTCATATACCTAAGATCATCTTTTTTTAAGTCGGTTAAATTAACTATTATACTTTAAGAGCAATATCCTTGTATCTTTGTTAATAGTATTATCGATTTAAATAAGCCTGTAGTCATCTAAGCTGTCTCCTAAACCTGTCTTAGCTAAGTATATTCACTGGTCCAATAACATTGTTTGAAGGGCCATATCTTGGCTCCGATATTACTTACGGCAAAACTTATTTTGTAAATAAGCTAGTCTAAGGTAGCACTACAAAACAGTAGTAACATAAACGATGGCCGCTGAAAAAAAAAATGACGCCACTAGTCCATACAAAAATACCCAAACCCCTTTACAAAAAATACGAATTTCGAGTACATAGTCTCGAGTTAGGCATCTGGGTAGTATAGGCATCTTTCAAGTGATTCTTGAGTACAGTCAATCAATGGTTCATATTATAGCTCTAAAATTTAGTTTTGTGAACACATGCAAATCTACATAATATGTCAACAACCTGCTGCAAAAATGCCATTTTGCAATCGTTTACGATAAGCGATAGCTAGAAAAATGATGAGATCAGATCAGTGACCATTTCCATACATTATTCTGGTCACGTTTCTTATCGCTAATCGTAGGTATAATTCGTATACAATTACAGAATGGCATCTTGACTGGGCTTGCTGAGATTGAAAAAAAATATCAATTTTAAAACCTTACCTTTATGGTAAGGTTAGGTTACATCATAAAACAATAATATATTACTGAAAATGTACTGTGATATATCTACTCTACATTGTACAGTAAACGTGCTTAATTAAAATACTTTGAATATTTACTTGTAATTGTAACCAGCGACCGGAACCGTTATTTTACAAAAACCTCGAAATAGCCCAATATTTTCAAATGTTTTATACTCTTTATGTACTATTCAATATTTTAACAAATTTACATTATCAGATTTTTTTAATTACTCCATAAATGTATATACCGAAGAACGAAAAAAGAACCGTTCTATTTGTATGGAGAAAATACCGGTTCCGGTGCCTGATTGTAACCTAATTGGTTATACTCGTATTTCGAATTTGAAATCCCGTATTGGTTCCGCAAAAAAGCGTAGTTCAGAATGTAACCTCAGTAAAGCATTGATTCAATAATAAACAAAATGCTAATTCTATTTATCTTCCTTCCTTTTATTGCTAAAGTTCACCAATTTCGTTGATCACTCACCAACAACTCTCAACGCGACTTTTGCTGTAGTGGCACCGTAAGGACTTAATAGGATAGCTGTAAGGTTGAGAATCCATTGATTCTGAAGCCGCAAAGTCGAGCCGCCTTCACAGTTTAGACATTATTATCTAAGTTCTACGTCTCAACCTTCATCCCCCTGGGCCGTTAGTTGGACGTATTATTTTTTATTTACTAAAACTTTAGTGTCATTATTTCACGGGTTTCAACTTTTATTTGCTTGAACAATGAAGAAGAAATTTCGAAGAATCTGTACAGATTTCAACAAATGAAAACTTTTTTTCATTGAGTAGCAGTACATAACTGCTACGTTTTTAGTACAAATTGTGCCTTTTTCACGCGCTAGTGCGAGAAGTGGCTCATTTTACGTCAAGTCCAAAACTTCGGAGGGTCATCTGTACAAGAAACGTCGTATGAGACACATGCAAAAAGGAAATTCGTAATTCGTGTCGATATAAAATATCGCCAATCGTTTTGGACTTCATGTTTTTCCACAAGTGCGGAAAACATGAAGTCCGAAACGATTGGCGATCGTAAGTAATGTACTATTTAAATCTCAACTCAAGATTTCTAGTTAAAGGTGTGCTTGTTATAGTATTATACGTAATATGCTTACGTAGATTGTGTAGGCTCAGGTAATTTGTAACATGTCTGGTCGGAGGATGTTTTTCCTTCTGTATTCGCAAGTGTGTGATTCTTTACCGAGATGCGTACTTATTGTAAGAGGTGGCATTGTTTGCGGTACAAAGAGAACGTATGCGCGCTGTAAGGAAGCGTTTATACAAGAACGGAGTTCTCTTTCTTGGTTTCATTAAAAAATACAAGTAACATCGTCATTATTTCAATAATAAATAAAAAGATTGGGCCTATTTTAAAAAAGATTATCTTTTCGTGTTGTCGAACTTCGTCTTATATACTAACCAACACAAAGTATTTACATAAACATTATTTAATAACACGTCTTATAAACAGTATTTACATTACTTAGTCGTCTTTTTGATAATATTTGTTTTTCCACATCATGTTTTTCACATATCTACCGAACGTTAACTAGGCATTGAAGTACAATATTCCAAGAACCAAATCATTTATTGATAACTGGAAATATTTATTAGATAACCTCATTCCTATTACATTTAACATCGATTAAGTATATTTTCTGTTAATAATGATTTCTGGGCTAAAATAAATATTAAGTATTTAGGTAAATGCTTAAAAAAAATTTTTGTTTGAAGTCTAATAGATAACAAAATATGATACCTACATATTATATTCAATACTTAGGTAAATATACATGAATACAAAACGTTCGAAATGAGCTTTGCGAGAACTAAATTATACCTAAAAGCTCATAGTCTCCGTCCTACCAAGTTTTGAAGCGATTTAGAAGTTATTATCAATATTTTTATTATAATAGTACCTTCTGTACAACCTATTATCTAATAAACCAAAATATGGCCTAACTTTTCCAGGAAGTTCTACATAATTATATATTTACCTACACACACATTTTAGCATTCACCTATATCATTAAATGAAACACTAACTACTCGTATTACGAGTTTATCTATGTTTATGTCTAACGTGTAATTATCGACATACAATATCATGAAATCCGCTTGCCATCTGTGTCTTTATTATGAATTGGTAGCGACAGTAACTACGAACAAATAGAACATGGAAGCCGCACGCCATACTAAATTGCCTTTCAAAAACGGTCTTGAATTTTAGTTGACAAGTGTCACCCGCTCTTTAATGCATCGCGGTAATGAATTTAAATATCAACCTATAAAAACTAAAACCGCCATTTAAAAATAGTTGTGATTGGTCCGTCAAAGTTTTGATCGGCTATATTCTATAAACATTTGTCAAAGATGTTGCGCCGAAATATGCGCGGTGTTAAGAAAAGGGCTATGTTCTGCCCATCTTGGCACAATTGAACAATTAGTTATGGGGGCATTTTTGAGCTGGCGTTAGACGTCCATGTTATACAGGGTGTTTTTTTTTTCGACCGTTCAAATTCTACGTAGTGAATGTGTAGGTCATACTGACCAACTTTTACTATGGGGACAAAGTCGAAATCGCGAAAAAAAAATCAGCTGTTTCATACATTTCGGCCGGCGTAATGCCGCCAATTTGTATGAAACAGCTGATTTTTTTTTCGCGATTTCGACTTTGTCCCCATAGTAAAAGTTGGTGAGTATGACCTACACATTCACTACGTAGAATTTGAACGGTCGAAAAAAAAAACACCCTGTATATGGTCGCAGGGCAGTAATTACTAGTAGAAACGTCATGCATTTCTCTTGTACCAATATGTATTCCATTGCCGTACGAAGAACTATAATGCGCTACGGGAAACTTTTTCAAGCCAGCATCATTGGTTGCAAAGCGTTTTCAAAGACTATTTCAGAGTTCATTCTACACTCAATTTCCTTCAAAGTTGTGTGAAGTGCGCCCTACTGTTTATTGAAAGAGTGCCTTTCGCTTCGCAAGCAAGATTTTCATTTACGTAAGCGTCGTGACCAGCCGTTCGAAAGAGGATATGGCGCTCTCTGGCAACAAGTGCGGAAACACCGAGATGATATATTGTCCATTTATGAATAGTATACCTGTAGGTAAAGCCTCCTGACTAATACTTTGTCATACGAAACCACACATTACTTAGTTTTTCTGAGTAGCAAGTAAAAACATTCCCTGCGGAAACAGGATAAGTAACTCCTCATCATACATCCATCCTTCTCAGTGTAGTATAATCACTAGCATGCCAGCTGCGCCCGATGCAAATGCATGAATTAATGGATTAAGTGATTATAGAGGGTTATGTCTAGTCGCTAGGTATCGTACAGTCGCGATTTTTCATATTACACCTATTCTTTAAATAAGTGCGTGAAATAAAACTATGACATATGAACATAGTTTTATTTCATGTGTCATTTAAACTTTCACTCCGGACGAATGCTACGAGCTACGCTCGTAGCTGATCCCGTGATTTTGCCGCTTTGTAGTGAAAATGGACCTCCCACAGAGAACTCCCCTCGGGAGTTCCCCGCGCTCAAACCGAAGAAGATATAAAATAAGTGCGATTTTTCCAATCATTAAATCGAATGCAAATTTGCAAAATCGAATTATCTATACAATTTGTGGCAAACAGGAGATTTCGATTCCGTAAATTAACAGGAAATATTAACAGGACAAAACGTTTGTGCACTAGTGTAGTCCTCTTTGGATCGCTCGTTGCAGCTTACTTTATTTCATCAAATCAGCCGAAAGACGTCCACTGCTGAACATAGGCCTCCCCCAAAGATTGCCACAATGACCAGTCCTGCACCATTCGCATCCAGCGGACTCCTTTCGACCTTCACCGGGTCATCAATCCACCTTGTGCTTATAGATTTACTATTATTTATTTCAAGTCAGTAAACTAATAATATTTGTCATGTATAGTAAAAAAAAGTTAAAGTTTAAAATAGTTTAAAAATATAATAATATATCGATGATATACATTTATAATGTGATGAGGTGAGAGATGAGATAAGTAAATATTCAGATACGGACATTTTTGAAACGTTGGAAATATTTTTCGATATATTCGATATGTGGAATAATTAAATCAATAATCGACGAGAAAAACCCAAAACCACTTACTTTGTGAAAGCATTAACAAACATTTTTGCTTCTCGCCAATCCGGGATTATTAAATATTTGCCATCTCGTTAACTCCCCCCGAATTCCTGTCACCGCCTTTGTGCACAATTGACTATTTTTTCATTTCTATTTCAAATGCAAATTGAGTTAAAAACTTCGTTTGTGGAGTTTTCTCAGGACTCTGAAGAGTCTGAGGGCGCATCATTATTTGCCTTTTTTTGTGTACAAACTTGTCTTTGTTGTTCAGGCTTTCCATCAGTAAAGTCGTTAATTTATATTTGGTTATATCAAGAAATTAAATCGTATTAAGGTAAGTTATAAAAATAAAATAAATACTCGTATAATTACATGAATCTAACCAAGATGCATTTTTTTGCGCAAATATATGAATTAATTAATTATTTATTTCATACTTTGGTAATTGGTTAGAAATAGACGAAGTTATCAAGTCTCATTAGGTACATATGGACTCGGAGCTTTAATTGT